>NW_019167937.1:7002488-7307910 GCF_002303985.1 Durio zibethinus | reverse complement strand
AAAGACAAAATGACCATCTTAGAAAAATGATCTACAATCACATGATGAGTCTTTGTTCCTCTGAGTTCTGGGTAGTCCAACCACAAAGTCTAAATTAACATCCTCCCAAGAAGTATTAGGTACAGGTAGTGAAGTATATAATCTAGTGTTTTGGCCATGGCTCTTGACAATGTGGCACACTTTACATCGTTTAAGGTGTTTCATCACATCCCTCTCCATTCTTGGCCAATAAAATCCATCTTACAAAAGAGCAAGTGTCTTATTTCTTTTAAAGTATCCACCCAGTGCACTATCATGAGCCTTATTGATTAAGGCCTATCTTAAAAACATGAGCGAATGCAAAGGCTATTAGCCTTAAAGAGATATCCATCATGTAACAAAATCGATTGTGATCTTTGCTTGTATTTTTTCAAATTCGATCAAAAGTAAGGATCTGTCTCATAGAGCCCTTTAATCATATCAAATATAAGAACTTCAACAGCCATAGTCTTTAATAAGGAGTACTTTCGATACAAAGCATCTATCACCACATTTTGAGTTTCTCGATTTATGTTTAATAATGAAGTTGAAGCTTGAAGCAACTCTACCCAAGCTGTATGCTTCGGTTGAGCTTGTATTAGCTATTAATAAACTCAAGGCCTCATGATCTGAATATAGGACAAATGGCTTGAGAAAGAGATACTGACTCTAATGGAATAATGCTTTATATATGGCATAGAACTCTTTGTCATAGGTTGAATACTTTCTCCTACATCATTAAGCTTTCTCACTGAAAAATGCTATAAGTTTTCTCCTTTGACCTTAAAATTAGCACCTATTTCAGAATTGAATGCAATCATATTTCATCTCGAACACTTTGATCAAAATCTAGTAGGGACAAGATAAGGAGCTTTAGTGATCCTTGGTCTTGATGAGCTTTCAAAGTTGTTTGGGGCTTTTTTGTCCACTTAAAATCTTCATTCTTCAAGCATTTAATGATGAGAGCCACAATTAAGCTAAAACTCCTAATGAAGTGCCTATAAAAAGATGTAAGGTCATGAAAACGGATATCATGCAGAGATGCTGGTGTTGGCCAATTTAAAATTACCTCAACCTTGCTGGGATCCATCTTTATTCTTTTTTTTTGACACCACAAACCCTAAAAACACAAGGCTGAAAGTAAAGAAACTGTACTTTTTAAAGTTAGCACAAAGTTTTTGTTATCTTAATATGCAAAACATTGGTGTAAATGATTCATGTGTTGGTCCTCATCCTTGCCTGGTATACCAGAATATCATCAAAATAAACTATTACAAATCTGCTAATATAAGGTTCAAGAATATGATTCATAAATCTCATGAAAGTACTAAGAGCATTGGATAAATCAAAAGGCATTACCATCAATTCATAGAGCCCATCATTTATCTTGAAGGCTATTTTTCACTCATCTCTAGGTCTCATTCTGATTGATGATACCAATTGCGTAGGTCTATCTTTGAAAAAAATAGTTGTTTCATGTAGTTAGTCCAATAAATCATCTAGCGCGAAATAGAAAATGATAATCAACTGTGATTTTGTTAATTACCTTACTATCCACACATATGCATCACGATCCATCTTTCTTAGGCATAAAAAAGGTTGAAATTGCACAAGGGCTCATGCTTTTACGTACCATTCTTTTCTCATCAATTCATCAACTTGGCGTTGTAACTCTGCATGCTTTTTAGGACTCATTCCTATAGGTTACCTTATTAGGTAAAATAACTCCTAAGATAAGGTCTATGCACTGTTGAATGTCCCTCATTGGTGGTAGACTAGCTGATAACTCTTTTTGAACAACATCATAAAATTCTGCCACTAATGGTTGTATCACTGCACGAGACTTTTCACTATCTTTATTCTTCTCAATCAATACCAAAGCATACATAGTAGCATCTATCTTAATTTTTTTTGTAATGGCCATGGTAAAACAAACTGTTTCATTTTCTTTTGGTTGGTTTGACATCATCATGGGCTTTGTAGGCCTATGATGATTTTGCATCCATTATTCATAAATGTATAAGTATTGTGGTAACCATTATAAATAACCTTTTGTCATAATACCAAGGTTTTTCGAGCAATAAATGACAAGCATCCATTAGAGCTACATTACACCACATTTCATCTTTGTATTACTTTATTATTGAAAAAAGAAACTAAATACTTCTTACTAACCTTGATTTTATTTTTTTTCTGTAGCCAAGATAACTTATCTGGTTTGGGGTAATCCACTGCTTTAAGGTATAATTTTTGCACCACAAAGTAGAAACAACGTTTTTAAAATTTTTACTATCAATTATAACATCACATACCTTTTCATGGGTAATACATTGAGTGTGGAACAAGTTTTTACGCAACCAATCTTCTTTCTTAGCAGGTGCAGTACTCAAGCTACATTATATGACTAAGGATGCTCCACAATCACCATAGGTTACCTCTTTTTCCTTTTTAAGGTTCTGATCCTCTTTAGCCAACTCCTCTTTATTTTTCTTAAAGTTTTCCTCTACTAGAGTCACAATATTCTTGTTTGGACATTTTGAAGTAATGTGTCCAAGCAATTGACATTTAAAACACCTTCTTATTTGTGCACTAGATTAAGGCTTGCTTATTGAGGTTCTATTCTTCTTTTGGGTTACTTTGGATTGGGCTTAAAAGAAACAATAGTTTTAGATGAGTCACCTTTATTGATATATAGCTTTCTCTGGACCCAAATCTTGAGCTACTATCATAAGCCTCTTTTTGTTGTCTCTCCACCTTAAGAGCAATCTTACATACATCATTGAAAGTCTAATAAGGTTATAACGACATCACATTAGCTATCTCAATATTTAATCATTCAAAATACCAGGTAATAGTTTACTCCCTCTGTTTCACCAATCATACTTTAACATGATATGGTCAAACTCAACCGTATACTCATTCACTAAGAGATCTCTTTGCTTCAAGTTATGAAGCCTAAGAAAGACATCTTATCGAAAGTTATCTGAGAGATACTTTTTCTTTAACTCTCTTTTCATCTTCTCTTAAGTTACAATTTTTTTTTGCCTTTTCTTTCCCTTTGCTTCTTCAGATTTTCTCACCAAAAGAATGCATGCTTTTTGAGTTTGATGGCTACTAGCTTAACCTTACGATGTTTAAGGGCATCATGGTATTCAAATATGCGTTCTACTGTATGTAGTCAATCTAAAAATTCTTCTGGTTGCATTTTTCCCTTGAACTAAAAATTTTTTATCTTTAGATTGAATATGCTAGGTTGAAGTTAGTTTTTGCATAGATAGTCTCTAACTTACCGTGGGTGAAATAAGGTGCTATAATTAGAATCACTATTATTTTCATGGAATGGATTGGTTTCTCCTTTATCTTTTTTGTTTCTCTTTCGTTGTCTTTTTATCTCCTCTCTTTCTTCTTGTATATGCAGTTGATATTGTAGTTGAATGATCTGTTATCGCATCTCTTCTATAAGGGCATCCATTGGGGTCAACATTGGTAGTTGCTACAACGTTGGTGTTGACTTCAACATTTTCTGTTGGTGTTTGACGACGATGGCCTGCCATAGCTTTGATACTAATTTGATGCCTAAAAATTGAAGTTCACCACCAAAACTAAAAACGAAGGGATACAAAAACTTCATCATAAGAATTCTAATCAAGGATACAAAATAATAAAAGTTCACTACTTTAAAAAATTTACCTAAGAGATACAGAATTTGAAGAACAATAAAAAATATTACCTAAGGATAAATAAAACTCTATTATGCCTTTTACCAAAAAATAATAAAAAATATTATAGGCTAAAAACATCCCTCCAAGCATAAAAACATTTTAGATTGCATTGCTAGAATCATGCTTAAAATCATGAGATTTGTATGTGAACATAATCTGTCCATTTACTCTTGAACCTGACCACAATCCTATTCAGATTTATGATCTTTTTTTTCAATTAGTGTGAACACAATCTTCTTATTTCAACCCACCTTATTTATGTGTGAATTTGGACCAAGGATAGGCCTATATTATTTTTGGATAAGTCTGCATTAGTCTCAGCTCAAGTTATATGATATGCAGACACTTCGGTGTCATAGTTGTTTCTCTCAAGTTCACTTTTAATTTTGATAGTATATAAGATAATACAAATTTTAGTTGTAAATTTTAGCAACAATATGACTTGTTATTGGAAAGAATAAGAGAATAAAGCTCATGTTTGTCAAGGATGAGAAGAGAGAAAAGAAGAAGAAAGGTGTGCGAAGGGGAAAAGGATAATTAACTAATGGATATTTTAATAATTTCATTAAAAGTTAAATTTGTAATAAAATTTTTAGAGTATATTCAATAGTTCTTAGGGTGCAAATAGAATTCTTCTTTCTTTATACACCTCAACTTTTTTTTAAAAAAATTTTATAAATAAAATTATTTAAATATCTTTCTCATAAATTTTATTAATTTTAGAATGCATTTTCAAGAAGTAATTTTCAAGAATTCATAACACTATTTGAAAATGTATTTTCGAGAGTATTAGAGTGAAATTTTATGAAAATTTATAAAAAAAAAAATTTGTTAAAATTATTTATAAATAAATATAATGAAAACATGTATTATTAAAAAAATCATAAATATTAAAATTAATAAAAAATTTTATTTTTATTACTTTTATCGTAGAAAAAGATAATATCTTATGAGATCCTCATTAAATTAAAGACAAAAAAATTAATATAGTTTTTTTTATAAATTTTAAATTTATCATTTTTAATAAATATTTTTTTGTATATTAAAATTTTATAATAGCTTAAATTAAATTAAATTCATTTTGAGAATTTTCTCCATTTATCTATTACAATGGGTTTTTTTAATTAGCATATTAGATGTTGATAAAATTATATAATATTTAGTAGTATTACATATATAATTTTACGAAGTTTTAACTTTTAGATGTTGATAAGATCTAATAGTTATTTTATTGCTCTTTATAATATCGAGATAAAATATTTAATTAAAATCATAAAAAATTTTATTATTTCTTTAAAATATAATAGTAAAAATAAATTTTTTTATTAATTTTAAAATTTATGATTTTTTTAATAATAACTTTTTTATTATACTAATTTATAAATAATTTTAATAGAAATTTTTTTATAATTTTTCATAAAAGTTTACTTTTCCGTACTCAAAAATGTATTTTCAAAAAATATTATGATTTTTTAAAAATGATAAATATTTAAAAACGTTGGTATTTAAATAATTTTATTTATAAGAAAGTTAAAAAAAAAAGGGTCGTAGGGAAAAAAAAAGAACGATACATATACTCGCTCCGGGCTAAAAGAGTTCAATTCAAACACCAGTGGTCCATTGAACTTTTTTCTTCAATGAAAATTTAGGTTTCAGCGTGGCCAGAGAGTCATTCACACCGTTAATGATGGTGTCGGAACATCATTGATAATAGTGCCATTGGGCAATAGGTAGGCCTAATCGCGCCCCACTGAAACTCCAGTTAAAATAATGGAGGCCCTATGCTAACTCGCCAATGTCGGAGCGTCTGTGTGGTATGGTCTCAAACATTAGAGATCCCTGGTTCGAAACCGGATTCAGACGTGTTCATTTTTCATTTTTATTCGCATAACATAATCACTGAACCTTCTTAATTCCTTCACGATTCACCATTTTTCATTATTCGACCAAAAAAATCTCTCCAAAAGAACTCTCCACAAAAACGCTTCCAAACAATCTATAGAGCTTTTCCCGTAAAGAACTCCCCATCCCCTGCCCTCCCTCACAACAACCGCCATTTCATTGCCCTCAGAGTTTCACTTCCTCGTAAAAGTACTCCTTTTTCGCCGCTTTTTTTTTTAATTTTTTATTTCTAGGGTTCCATAGAGTGAAAAACAAGTAGAGGATCGAACATAATCAAATCCAATGGATTGGGGAAACGTAACCGCAGAGGATCTGATCGACGCTCTTCGTGAAGTTGACTGGTCATCACCGCCTAGACCACTCTCCGAATTCTTCTCCCGTTTCACCGTTCCTCGATCATATGCCAAATGGAACAGCCGCCTTAAATGCAATCTCTACTAGTAAATTTTCTTTAATGTTTTTAATTTTTTTTTTAATTCGAATCAGTTTGAATTTTGATCGCCGCTGTTTGTTTGCCGAGACGGAGAAGAGAAATGAAAAGAAGATCTTCGAAAAAGAAGAGAATTCTTGAATCTTGATCGTGAATGTGCTTTTGCAAAATCTAGATAAAAAATATCATTTCTTTAAGTTTCTTACTTGAATTTTACGCTTTGTTTTTTGGGTACAGCTATCGAACCAATTATTTCATTCTGATTGTTCTTATTCTTGGTAAGTAGACAAAACCTGCAGTGGGGCTCAAATTCATTATTACTACATTCTTGTTTTATTTCTAATTTTTGTGATTTTGCAGGGTTGGGATTCCTGAGGAGACCGGTTGCTATTTTAGCTGCGATTTTAACAGCGCTTAGCATCGCTTTTCTGAATGATAGGTAAGCTATGTTACACCTCCTCTTTGTTTAGTGTTCTGAATTCTAGTCACTGAGGTTGCTATTTTGAATGTTACCTTGGAGATGGAAGGGTGAGTGCTGCGTCTGAATATTGAATGTTACCATATGGTTAGATTTAGTTTTCTCATCCGTGGTTGCTAATGAGTGTTTTCTGTGCAGCTTTGCTGGTACTTTTAGTGAGAAGGTGACAAGAACTGTGAGGCAATTCTCTCCACATTTAGCAGCTAAGATGAGGCCTCCCCTTACGTGAGTTTGATCTACCTATATTTGTGTCTGCAGAGTATAAAATCTTGATTTGGTTATTAACTGTTTCATTATTACCAGACCTGTTATTCGTGGACGTCCGTCAGCTAAAAGAGCAATTCACATATGTGGTTGGCCTCGATGGGTGTTTGTCTTCATAGTCTCTTCTGGTATTAATATGTTTAAGAAATGTTTACTTTCTCAATAAAGCAGAATTAATAAGTTTGTCTTCCAATGTAGTATAGGAAGCAACTAATTTTACCATTCTTGTTGCAGTGAGTTTCATCCTTTGGTATTTGTCCTGTGATCTCTTGACTGTGCTATGGGCACTTGCCATTGCACTTCTTGGTAAGTCACCTCATGTCTTTTTTCTTATTTCCCTCTTAAGCATGCTACTTTTTAATCTAACTCTCTCTCTCTCTCTCTCTCTCTCTCAGCCACCATCCTCCATGCAAGTTTTAGAACACCAAACCTGAAGGCTCGTCTTAACACATTCCGTGAGGAATTTCGTGCTGTTTGGCGCAATTACAGTGAGCTGTAGCTTGCATAGTTTATATCATGTGAGTATATTTGCATCCAATGTTATATTGGATTCTGGTTTCTTTCTTTTATTTGTATTAAGATTTTACTTTGCTTAAGCGGGAGTGCTTGTTTTCTTGTTTATTACTCTAGTTTTCAGCTGTTGATTAACTTCACCTTCTTAATTTTATTAAATTTTGAATATTGTAATATTTACATGCTTCGCTTGTATATTCCATGATCATGGACATTTTATTTCACTGTGATGATATGCACGGTAGTGCATTGATCTCTCCCCTGAATTCTTTCATTTGTCTCCACACATTTATGATGATGTGAAACCTTAGGTCTCTGTATGGTGTTACTGGTTGCTGAGTATCTATAAGTATCATTTAGTGCTTTATTTCCATCTGAGTATGGTAACTTTACTATTGAAATGATGCTTTGTACTCTAGGGTTGAACTAGTTGATAAAACACTTTCTTGTGATAACCTATGTGAATTGAAATGGAGGTATTCGAGGGGTCAACTTTCCAATTTTAACAACTCTCTCTAACCTTCTACGTGGTAGGACTTGGGAGGACTGCTTGTTCAAAATTTTATTTTCATGGTTGCTTGGTGTGTCGGTGGGTTTTTAATTTTATTCAGTTCTGAACTCTGCTAGATTCTCTTATAAACTTCTACCTTCAATCGTTTATCTTTCAATCATGTAAAGTTCTTTAATATTTGGATTTATAGTCTGCTCTCTGGCATGTGGGTGGTTATGGCTTAAAGATGAGGGAGAGTTATGTTGGTTGTTCCAGTTTTATGAAGCTTGTTACTGTTGTCTTTGGTTTCAGGCGGAGGTGATTCTGATGATATTGAAACTGCGTTAACCAGCTTATTATTGTAAGGTTGCCATTCTAGCTTGCTTGTTGGATGTTTCTACAAAATAATTTCTTTGGGCTGGATTGGAACTGAAGGCTGCTAATCTTTTGCCCACATTAAAAGGACCAAGGTGTGAACGGTCAAGGGGCGTTCTTTGCTTCTGTAAAGCGGACCGTTTTTGTTTTTTAGTCTATATTGGAGACACATTGGAGGATGTTTTTATTGATACCCCTCCATTAAGGAAGAAAAAACAAAAAAAAAATGCAGAATTTATACAATCATACAATCTGTTAGCTCAAAAATGCTTATAGTTCTGGGGCAAGCTGTACTTGATTGTTAATTTACTTCTAGTAGTTTCCTAGTGTGAGTTTAATGCTAAGATAGTGTAAACCTCTGCGTTTAGAAAGAATGTTTGTTTGTTTTGAATGATTTGACGCGTATACATTCATTTCCGGCTATCGTTTATTGTTCCTCTTGTCTATGGTTTCGAATGGGGTTATAGTCCATGCCATTGAAGTCGTTTTTGGCCAAGTGAATGGATCGTTCAAATTTATATTGGATGCGAGATTGGAGATACATAACAAACCTAGATAACATGAAAAAGGGTGTGTCTCCTTTTAACACGTTTGGATCACTTTTGTGGTTGGAAACTCTTTAATCGTGTCTGAGCCTAAACACTCGGTATTGTCCGTTCAAGTACTCACTTTGGAAGCGATAAAAGCGGCCAATACTTTCTTTTTCTTTTGGTAATTTCCAATTGCCTTCCCCTTCTACCCCACCTTTCCAACCTGGTCCCCATATCTAGCGACAATGGAATCGAGTCACATTATGCCACTTGCTTGAATTCATTGCCTGGAAATATTATTTTTCGCATTTGCTTTACTCTGTTTTGGAGGTAATGTAAAAAATTTAGGGTCGATATGTTGACTCGTGATATTTTGCCATTTGTGAACAATGTTTTGAATCATCAGTTCCGTGGGAAGTGGAGGAAAGATGGAGCTTTTTTTTTTTTTAAGGTACTTTTGCCAATGAATATTTATATAGGTATTTGCATTATTAAAAAAAAAAAAATTTAAGCCTTGTCGAAGAGATTTGATCTTGTAAAGAAGGGTTGGGTTTGTAAAAGCAAGTTGTGCACTAAGCTCTTTTATCTGCTTTCAGATCCCTCTTTTGTCCCTTACAATGATACCATAATTAAATATAAAAATGAACATGATTCCAATTCCAAAAGCGTGCAATACCTGTTATACTAGCAATACATACAAATTTCTATTTTCGAGAGAATTATCAATGCAGAGAGCAAAGAAGAAGCAGCACGTAAATTCCGTTTCCAAATTGACAACCAAGAAAACCATCAATATTATACAAGTAAGCTATATGTGTGCGGCTTTAAAAAGAAGTTGGAAAGCCTTTTTGCCCCTGGTTAAATTCACAGGCTGTCCCGTTTTATATTGCCTTTTTTTAATCCATGTGCATCACTGTATTTCTCTTTCCTGTCTAAGCAGCTAACAAAAATCCTTAATTATTTTGTACACAAAACAGCCAACTAATGTTACAAATCTTTGTAATGAGAAACAAGAAACTTGGCAGTGAAGTTGTGAGATAATGAGCGGAAGGAAAGGGAAGGAGCAGAGTTGGAGTAAAGGGAGAAAACTATGGAGCATTACCTGAATTGGGCACAAGCTTTAGCATCAGCTTGGGGTTTCATGTTATTGGTAGGTCTCTTGTGCTGTTGCCTCAGCACACAACCACGCCAACATGGTGACATAAACAGCAGCAGCGGCAGCTGTTCTTGCGATGGAGGATGTGCTGGTGTTTGATGGTGGTTTCCATCTTCTGAACAGCGCTTCCTTGTTTTTTTGTTTTTTCCCTTTTTTTTCCTTGTTTTGCACCCTTATACCTCCATTAGTTTTAGGGGGGTGGAGAAGAACGTCTGGTGCATAGAACATGAGTTGATTTTGGTTGATCTTTTGAATGGTATGTTTATATATTGCATGGAATTTGTGAATTCAGTGGATTAAGAATTTTTTAAATTTCATTTGTGGTCTTCGTATTCTCATGATTTTTCTTATTCAGAACCGTCTTCTGCTTTAGAACATGAAGAATTTAGTTTCTTTTGCTTTAGAACTTGGAAAACTTGAGGAGCGGAGTTAAAGCTGTTTTTTGCTTTCTTTGCCTAAGCGGAAAAAGTTTCATGTTTATTTAAGAAAATGGGACTAGGGTGGGGTCTGAAATATTAGTCTAGCCTCGGTTTTGATGGTCATCTTCGGTTTCACAAGAAAAATGAACTATTGCTGAGACTGGGTGACAGCCATGTACTATACATCTGCTTATCGGACTCTAGATTTTACCCCAAATCTCCCTCTACATGACTAAGGCTGCTTGGTGCTAAAAATGCTTAATTTGATCTGTCCATGTCTCAGTGGAATATACAACTAGTCCATTAAACAAAAGGAACACAAAAATGAATTGCATAGAAGCCGTATCTTAACCCAAACAGGAAGAATGATCACTCCAGCCTTTAAATAAATAAACATGATGCCTGTCACGCCAAAGTTTGGCTCAGACGTTTTAACTAGACCAGGACATCACATAATTAAAAGAAGCTATTTCCATATTTTCACTTTCCAAGATGCTAGGAGACACAGTGGCCGTTAATTTTCGTTTCTGCACCTGGCAGATGGCTGATGATCTGATATCTTCGGGCCCTTTGCAACTTGAACTTTTGCTTTCGATTCTCCTTTCAAGTTCAAGATGCATAACCTGGCGTCACCCTGGCAGAATGATTGTAGTTGCAGAAGTGACCCAGGGGCCCGGGCCTGGGTCTGAGCAAACCCTGAATTCCTTTTGAGGATTTTTGTCCACACAGTACAAATTGGGGTCTGCTGAAGAAGAATGATATTCCTTCAGCATCCACCAAACTGTTCCGATTCAAACTCAAATTTGACTTGTTTTTAATGGAAAAATGGCAAGCAACGCATAGTAAAAATAAGAAAGAAATGCAACCAAGGTGATTAAAAGCAATAATGTTGTAATTTGTGACCATACCTTGCCGAAAAGACATTTTAAATTTTCAATCACATGAACTAACAATCAAAATTAAGAATTAAATAAATGTGACTATGTGAGACACATTCATGGTCTGGAAGGATCCACTAAAATAAAGTTAGAAACACTACATTTCACCTGGGATAAGTATTTTCACCAATTAATTTCTTGCGCATTTCATGGATTACTTTCCAAATGAATCTGCTCAATAAATAAGGAAATATTGCCATATACGTGAAGAAATCAAGAATTTTAGATAATATTACCCGGGGACTTTTCCTTTTTTACTAAATACATGAAGGGATGTTTGGCAAAATCAAATTGCATTTGCTAGCAATACAAATTGATTATAGGCTAAAGGGTTAAAAAAATTCCTAAACTATAATTAAAAAATTATCCAAATCCCTATTTTTTTTATTGCAATAAATCAACTCCAACTTTTTTTTTGTGAAGGCTTTATTTAGGTAAAAAAAATAATTTCATTAATTCATTAATTTTTTTACTGGCTAAAATAAAATTTCTTATAACATCCATAAAATAAATTAAAATTTATTACGTAACATAATTAATATATGTAAAAATTAAATAAAATAATATTTTATCTATTTTCTCTCTCTTCCTTTCTAAAATTCCTTTAAAAATTTAATTGACTATAATTTAGAGGTTGGTTAATTAAATTTTGTCACATGACTAGATTCCGTCAATTTAAGAGTTTAATTGAATTGAAAATAAAAAATTAAAGGATTGATGGATTACAATAAATATTAAAAAAATTAAATAATTATTGAATTATAATTTAAAGTAAATTTGACAATTCGTATTTTTATGTCATGTCTCGTATTGTGTTTAACAGATGTAATAACATAAATTATTACTATACGAACATGACACAAATTATAAAATATATTTAAGTCATAAACACAAACATGGTATGTTTATTATACATGTTATACGTATCACGATACGATTAATATATATACAATTAATTCATTTAAACACGATATAAATAAACATGAATAATACGGATATACATGAATAGACATGACTAACACGAATATACACAAATAGACATGATTAACACGAATATATACAAAAATAAGACTAAAATAATAAATAATTATAAATTATCCATCATTTACAACTTAATAAACTTGGCATATTAATAATATAAAAATTTACTTGCATATTAAAAAAATAAAAAAAAAATTGATTCTCATTTAATATGTTATTAATATATATTTAAAATTTAATATATATTACATAACTATATCTATTAGTTTTTAGTGTCGAATTCAAAATAATGAACTATTAAATATTAAAAAATAAAATAATAATATATATGACTCATATTAATATTTATATTATATTATATAATTAATATAAAAAATAATTTTATAATAATTATTAAATGAGTATCATAATTAAATATTTAAAATAATCCTTATATGATATTGAATAACTAATTAAACATCATAATTATAAAATTAAAAATTAAAATAATATTTATATGTTTATATTAAATTAAAATAAATATAAAAAAATTATTAAACATGTTAAATGTGTACTTGTATGACAAGATTAAATTAAACATATTTTTTATGTCATGTCATGTATTAAACATATAATCGTGTGACACATTTTATCCAAATATATTTTTCATATCTTATATGTGTTCAGATATATTAATATGTAAAAGACACCAATTATGTTATATCGAAATTCATTTTGACACAAATAAATAACAAATATATATTTTTTAAAATATGTATATAAATTTTTTTTATGTTATTTTTATATCATATCACCTTCTTATATTTAAAATTATCAAATCTAATTTAAAGACCTTTTTAAACCTTTAATCTTAATTACATATTCAATATATTTTAGGCATGGTGATGAGATAAAAACCAATTATGGTACGAAAAAGTAGGAAACTTTTTTCGTGCATTAAAGGAAATTAATGCTAGATCAGAAAACCCAAGTATACATGCATGATGCATGCATTTCAAAAGGTAAAAACATCACAAAATTAATGCTAGATCAGAAAACCCTAGTATACATGCATGATGCATGCATTTCAAAGGGTGAAAACATCACAGCAAGACAATAGAATTGAAGAGATTGGACTGTAGATAAAGCAGAATGCAATTAATTGAACTGAATACAGGTCAAATGTCAAAGGGCAAAAACTCCAGGACTCTGGAGGCTTAATTTTTCCAAGTCAATCGTATTTAAAGTTAATCGAATTGATATACTACCAATTAAACACCGTGTTATTCTGGCAGAACCAGTCAAGCTCCGCCCAGCACCACGGCCCTCCTACAATCAATTCAGCATATTTTGCTTTAATTTTTATATAAAAGAGAAATTATAAGAAGCAACCCACAGGGATATAAAACACAATGGGAAAGCTAGCTTCCTCCATGCTTCATACATACCACTGTTCTTGACTGCAAAATATTTAGGTTTGACCCTTTAAACGTGATGCTCATAAATTCTACTCCATTCTCCATAGTCTTTTTTTTTTTTTTTGAAACTTTCAATATAGTCAAACACGTTTTATGAATTTTTTTGTTTAAAAAGTAAGATAATTAGATAAGAGATTAATTCCAACTTACGTCCTTTCAAACTATAAAAGGAGTTGATGAATAGAGAATTTGTTCATCATCAAGAAATCAATCCTTTTCAGTACATTTTGAAACAAAGAAAGGATGGAACCTTGGGCAATTCCGCTTATTTTTTTCTCAGTGTTCTTCTGTATGATGCTTCTTTTTGCTTGCCTTAGTCGATGTAGTTACCTAGGAAATAATGTTGGTGGTGGCGCTCCTGGTGGTCATCACTTTGGTGGAGGTGGTCACATGCCTCATGACTTTGGCGGAGATCATGTAAACATAGATATTGGTGGCTCTGACTACGGTGGTGGTGATGCAGAATATAGCAGTTGGGGAGGCGGAGGTTTTGATGGTGGAGGTGCTGGCGGCAGTGGTGGCGGTGGAGGAGATATTGGCGGTGGTGGTGGTTTTGGTGGCAGTGGACGAGGTTGTGATAGTGGTGGTGGTGGTTTTGGTGGCGGTGGAGGAAGTTGTGACAGTGGTGGCGCTGGTGGCGGTGGAGGTGGCTGTTAAATGAGACTAAACACGTTTGTTAGAAGGCCAAATGGCTAGCTAGCAAGAAGCAAAGCTTTCTTGGTTCACTGCGAGGGAAAACAAAACAAATACATAGCTATTTTGTAAATTCTTGCATGAAAATAAATTTAACGGTTTCATTTATTCGTTATGTAAGTAAATACATAGTGCTTTGTAACTACCTAAGCTATTATTAAAGGAAACTGTATATGATTTTTTTTTGGGTATTTGAGATTTTTAAAATTGAATTTCAATTATTGAAATTTAAGAATTTAACATTTTAATTACAAATTACACTTATTGGTATATGATCATGTATCCATTGAAATATAAATGCAAGGAGCTGATAATCATTTAATTACATAATTTTCTTAGCTAAATAAATGGATAACCAAGATAATATATATTAATATATATCGGCAAAAATACGAGAATATATAATTATATACCAACCTTTGAGATGAATTATCTAACAAGAATGTCTCTCATAGACAAAGAGTAAAATATAAAGAAAAAATAAAGATTTACATTTGATGCATATAAATACATTATCAAAGAATAGATGAATCAAATTATCTTATTTTATTAATAAATAAAATTTTAAAAGTTAAATTTTTGTTTATTTATTTAAAAATTTTATATATATTTATTAATGCAATAACATTATATGATTTACTGACAATTTATAAAATTTATATATTGATAATATATAAAATATAAACTCAAAAAAAAAAAAGGACCTTATCTATAAGTAATTGTTGTTGTTAGTAAATTCTGGTTTGAAAACCGACATAGAAACTTAATTTGAAGAGGTATCGAAACATCATAGGAAAAGAGATTAGGGTTTTAGATAAAGCAGAGTCTTGGGTTTAAGGGCTTAAGGATTAAAACGGTGGAGCCGAAAAAAAAAGAAGTTAACAATGTTTAGGTCAAGGGGCGGACGCATATTTAGAACAGAAGCAAAGTCAACCGTATTTTAAATTGAACAAATTACTAAGATGATTACTTGAACGTCAAGGCCTCAGCGCCCTCTACCAAGTCTTAAAATACTCGTAATAATTGATCGTACTGTCAAACATTGCATTACTTTGGCTGAATTAGTCAACTCCTCGTACAGTCAATTCAGCTTGATTGCTTAAAAGATCATGAGAATTACAGCAAAAACGAAACCTAAAACCCACAAGAATTATATAAAATAAAATAGCTAATCTACTTTGAAAGGACTAAATAAAATTATTCATACATATATGATTTTTCAACAAATATAAAGATTTAAATTTCATTTGGTAGAATGATGAAAGAAATTTTCATTACTTATATTGCATTTTTGTATGATTAAAATTTTGAGGATCTAATTATAAAATAATATTATGATATGATATGAGTTTTTTTTTATCACATTATCAAATGATTCCTTCGTCGATTGTTATGTATATATTGAACTATATATATTTAATTTAATAATTAAGTGCTAGCTCGAGTGAATTAAATAAATACTTTAACATGTAATTAATTTATTTTAGAATTGTAATTCATTAGTATTCTTAAACAAAAGTTCCTAGCAGTTATCTGTTAATTTTTTTTTTGAATGGTCCAACACGTTATCTTGATTAATTTTTGTTTCGAAAGATTAGATTCATAGTCCTAATTCTAACTATAAATGAAGTTGAACAGAGAACTGGTTCATTAATCCTTACACCTTAGATACAAGAAATAAAGAAAGGATGGAACCTTGGGTAGTTCCTGTTATTTTTTTTTTCTGTATTGCGCTCCTGTCTGCTTGTTCTTTTTGCTTGCCTTATTAGTCTATCGGGTAACAGAGGAAGCTCTATAGATGGTGATCATGGAGGTCATGGCTTTCGTCGAGGTGGTTACACGTCTCATGGCATTGGCAGAGGTGGAGATATAAGCATAACAACTACGAGCACAAGGGGAGGAGGTGGTTTTGCGGTGGTGGTGGTGGCGGCAGTGGCTGTTGAGGAGCCTGATCTCGTATGTAGAAGACCAAATCTTTAACTTTAACCGGAAAAGCCAGCCATCTTTATTGGACATTAATTCATAGGGAAAACATATGAGATGTGGAGCTATTTGTAATTGTAAATTCCATTATTAAATGTACATAAACATTTTCATTAATTCTATTATCTTATATAAATATATAAAAAATAAATACAAAAAAAAAATGGATATAGACATCCAATTTGGTTCAAATCCGGATCAATTGAGCCTGATCTAAATGGGGTCAATCAAACCCAAAATTTTGGACTTAATTGGTTATTATTATTTTTTATGTAATTTATTGATTTATTGATTTGTTTTTCTTCTAGATTTTTTTTTCTTTCCCACCTTACTTTTTTTTTTCTTAAATTAATTGGTTAGGAGATAATAATCAGAATAATTAAAATAATAAAAATATGAATGAATTATGTCGTGAATAAGGGCAGTACGAAATCATAGTTGGATTAAACTAATGTAAGATAAATTCAACGATTAGTCTGATAATCCAGAAATCCAATCAGAAAGAGAATCCGAATTAATCAGAGATTTTGAGATCGATTTTATAAATATCTATTCATCAGAAGCAAAGAACACACAAAAGAGAAGAAAATAGAGGCAAAAGAAAAAAAGGGTTCTGGTGAGTTAGAGGCAATTTTAGGATTTTTTTTGGAATTTTTCAGAATTTTGGGTGATTTTTTTTTTGAAAATTTTTTGGAAAAATCCAGATTCCGACAAGCTTTCTGACCAAACTTGAGTTTTCTAGCCAGATTTTTCAATTTTCGACGTAATTTTTCAGTTTTCAACTAAACATTCAACCGAAAACTAGGTTCTGTTAAAGAAAGAAGGAGAGAAAAGAAAAGAAGAAGGAAGAGGCATCTATTGAAAAGAATCGGTTTTAGCCTTATATATCATTCTCAAAACGACATTGTTTTTGTGTTTAAAAATACCCAAGATCTGCGTGTTTTTTATTCGGATGACCCGATCCGAGTGCAACTCGAACTGTTGACCCGTCTCCTAGCTAAACCCTTTGTGGAGCCGAGCCGAGCCGAGCAATTCTGCTTGAGTCGCATTTTGAGCCATCGTTTGTGCCTCAAGCCGAGCTGTTTCCAACGTCAAGTCGAGCCATGCTACAGGTTTTTTATTTATTTATTTATTTATTTATTTATTTATTTATTATTATTATTATTAATTAAATCAGAATTATTTGGTATTCCTTAATTTTTAATTTTTATCTTTATTTTTTTTGTCAATAATTTTGCTAGAATAATTTTTTTTTAAAAATAAATATTTTTGAGAAAAAGTTGAAAGTATCAATTTTTCTAAAATTTTTAAAAAATATTTTTGAGGAAAAATTGAAAATATCAATTTTTCTTTTAAAATTTTTTTTCTAAAAAATATTTTAAGGAAAAGTTGAAAGTATCAATTTTTCTTGAAAATAAAATTTCTAAAATAAAAATTTTCAAAAAATATTTTGAAGAAAAATTAAAAGTATCAATTTTCCTTAAAAATAAAAATTAAAAAAAAAACATTTTAAGGAAAAATTGGAAGTACCAATTTTCCTTAAAAATAAAAATTATCAAGTAAAACATTTTAAGAAAAAGTTGAAAGTATCAATTTTTCTTATACGAAAGCAATGAGTTTTTTTTTTATAAAATGAAAAGAAAATGATTTATATTAAAAGTCGAATCATTATTTTTTTTCCTTTATTTCTTTGAAAAATTTTTAAATGTTAAATAATCCGACGACGGAGCCTCTGCAAAGGAAACAGTAGTTTTATTGTATACTTTTGATGTAAGAAAATTTTTTTAATTTTTTACCAAAAGTATTAGAGTCAATTAAGAATAATTTTTGATAATTAATTACTTGGTAAGATTTTTAAGGCTTAATGGATAACACGAAAATTAAGTCGGTACCATCTTCTGATGTACATTGTGAGGATGTTATAACCTTCCTCACATGTAATCGTACTCTCAAATCATGTTCTGATTAGTAAACTCGAACCTATTTTTTTAGAGATCTTTCATCAAGCTTAGGAACTCCTTAAAAGGATATATTCATAAGATGACAAATCACACCTAGTTAAAAAAGATTTGTGACGACTTCTCAAGTCAATGTCTAGCGATAGGTCATCGGATCTAGACATTATGACAGTGGATGATCTATTATTTTGATATGTGTACGATTTTAAACAATTGACATGTATTTTGTATTTAATTAATTTTATTTGATTTTATTTAAATTTTAAAATATTTTTATGCATTAATTATATTTAAATTATTTTAAAAAATTAAATTAATTACATTTATTTTCTATTATTATTTATCTTAAATCACTTTCAATTAAATTTATATTAAATATAATAAAACTTTAATTGCTGACATTGTATTTTTAATTTTCAATTATAATATTCAACTTTTACATTGCATTTGTGTAAAAATAAAAAATTCACTATCCAATTTTGAAATCTGTGACCTATTTATTTACTCCACCTTTTAAGCCATGTATATACATTGATATGTATATATATTAATTTTAAAATGATTAATAAATGATCAAATCAAGTAAAATTAATTTTGGAATATTTCAAATAAAATGAATTTCATTACCATTATTATACTTGACTATGCTAATTATCAAGTATAAATTACTCTGGATTTAAGGTATTATTACTCTTGATTAGATTCTTAATTTATTTTAATTAATTAATCATTTAAAGAAATATTAATAAGAATCATTGAATATGTTTTATAATAATAGAATCAAGATATTTTAAATTAAATTTATTTTATCATTAAATTTTAAATTTTAAATGCAGTTAATTTTAAATACATATTAATTTTTTAATTGTCCACATATCGAAAATATAGACTATTCAAATTAGATTATTTCTTCTTTTGTTAGAGATTATGACTTTTATATATTTATATAATATAACAACCATTATAAGATTTACGGTAAATAATAGTTATTTTTATCAAATAATTCAAAAAGGTAATTTTTAATTCAACATTTTACTATGCTATTATTTTTTTTTTACAAAATTTTTAGGGTTGTGAAAGTTTTTTAAAACATTTAGAATAAGTTGAATTATATATATATATGTATAGTATCATTGGGATTTAATAAAAGTTAAATCCAAATGTGAACATTTATTACCCTTGGAATATATTGAAAAATACAATCCTAAAAAAAGGTTAAATATGCATCACAAATTATTAGTATTATATATATTGAGGCCAACAAGTTTAATTTGTTTATAACAATACTAATAATGTATTTCATCATTAAAAAATAAATTTTTACCAAAATTATAAATATAATATTTCTTAAAATAAAACATGCTGATGTTTTTCTAATAAATACTCTAAATTTTGGCTTAAATTTGATAAAAGTTTCTAATTATTAACAAAATTCAATTACAAATTCAAATAAAAAAGAAATTTACTAATATATTCAAATATTTGTATTTACAATCATCTCTCAATTAAAATTTTAATTGATTCTATTTTTATTGTCATTTATTTTAAGATGTTTATAAATTAAATGAACATTATTACTAATTTTTTCTGGTGTAATTATTTTTAATCTATTATTATTGTTAGTCAACTATTAGCATTTAAAAATTTTATTTTATTTTATTTGAAAATTATTATAAAATAAAATTATCACCTGTGTATCGCAAAGGCTTAAATTTAGAGGTTAATAATTAAAAATTTGTAAGCATGATTCAAGAAAAAAACACCAAAAAAAAAAAAAAAAAACAGAAAATCTGCTATAGAGTTTTCGTTAAGTCATACATATATGTCACGTTCCTTTTTCTTCTTCTATTTGTAAAAACTTGAGAGAAACAATTGGAAATAAATTCAAATTTAAGGTCAATGACTCAATGATTATTACAATTATTGGGAGAATAGTCAGCTCTTTTGCTAGCTTAAACATGCATAGTAAAACTAAAATAGGAGGCAAATTAATCCATGGGGAGAACATGGAATTTAATTCCAACATAGTTTCCTCCAAGCTTCTTCGCTTAGACCTCTCTTCTTTGACTGCAGAACATTCACGTTTGAACATAAAGCCTAGAATTCTAGTACAAGTTTGAAACTTCAACATGCGTGTAACATTTTGCTTTGTATTGTATGAGATATTTCCTCCTCGCTGTCGCTATAAAATGAATACTTGATGATCGATAAACATAATTAACAAAGAGAAGGATGCCATTCGAGCTCATAATCTTAACTATTTTTACCTTTGTTGTGCTGGTTATGGTAATTGGTTTTGGTTGCCTCCTTCGATATGCTAAAGTTGCCCCTAGTGACGGTGGTGTTCATGGCTTTGTTGGAGGTACACGTCTAGGAGGTGGTTTTGGCGGCAACAGTGGCGGTGGGGGAGGTGATGGTGGTGGTGGCTGTTGACGAGACTAATCATACATGGAAAATAGCCAGACAGGTTTGAAAAATATAAAGCTTGTTCCTAATTTCAGGATATGATAACTTTATCCAATTTTGTAAATCTAATGTTCTGCTATACAATTTGAATTCAACATTTTTTATTCCTTGATGCAGAGCAAAACAGAAAGAGTTGAATCTTTGCAGACTTCTGCTGATCATAGTTAACAGTTGTTTATCAATTCCCTATTACCATGACATCCTTGATCATTGATGTTGTAAAATTAATTACTATTAAGAACATACTTTTTCAATGCAGTGTGTCTATTTTCTAATACTATTAACAGTAACATAATATGTACCAGATAAAACCAGCTCCAAAATTATCCAGACAAGAAAGAAAATGGGTTAATGGCAAGCAATCAAATATGCACAAAACGATCTTAATTGATAAGATCCATCACGACAAGAATTTTAATTTTGAGTGACGACTTCTAATACATGGCATAATTAATTTGCATATGATTGAATTATATATTCCAATTTTTTACATAAAATCAATTTATAATTATGAATTATGAGTAACTGTTATGAATTAACTACAGAGGAAAAAGTTATGAAATAACTAAGAATTACAATAAAAATGAGTGACTAATGTTTTCCCATTCAAAAATTATATTACATTATAAAGAGCTAGAGATATCTTTTGTTTATCATGTATTAGGATAGAGATATCTTGAACATATACATGGTAACGTTAATTTGGTCATCTTTTTAATTGCAAAGTAATGGATGATAATAAGAAAAATATTGTGGTATTTGCTGAGTTGGGTTTGAGTTTACTGTTTTACGGAGGTGACTCGTAGCCCACACGAGAGAAGGACACTTTGTAATTATAACTGTAGTTTTTATAAGTAGGAAGTTTTTAGAAATCAAGGGAAAAGAGCGAGTCATGAAGCAAACGTACGATGTAAGAAATCTTGAACCATCCTTGTACAGTCCATGCAATTAAAGCAGTTCCACTTCCATCGTAGTAATGGCAAAAGTACGTAGAAGAAACATCGCAGAAGCTAGCTCTCACCATGACTTTAAGAATCAAGTTTTCGACACCTCACACAATTAATCTCTGAAACTTGAAAAATCAAAACGAGTGTAACGTATATATGCGTAAAAGAACGAACAGCTATGGGAACTTATTTGCAAGAAATTATGAGTGACGATCGAGCCTTTAAAGTCGTGATTGTTGGATTTTTATTGCTCACTTTATTTTGCCTTTTAGCTCGTATCAGCAAGTGTTGCCATGACTGTGGAGGCCTAGGTAGTGCTTACGGGGACCCGTTGGATATAGGTGTAAATAGCATATTAGTGCTCAAAAATTATTTCGCTTTAGTTTGGATAAAATTCAAATTTAATTCGATTATTATCTAATCGAATTCGAATAGTTTGATTTATCAAGTAAATTGAATATAAACATCCTAATATCTCACTCAAACAAATCGTAAAATTAATTGAATTTTAATATTTTAATATTTTTTATTATTTTAATTAAAAATTATTATTTTACTCATATATATATCAATCAGAACTTCAACTAAAATAATCGAGTTTGATATCAAGCATGTAAATTGAACTTACCTTTTATTCAGTAAATAAGTCTAATTGAGTAAATTTGAGTAACTTAATTTTTATCTCGAATCGAACTCAAGCTTAAAAGTTAAAACTTAATTAAGTTTAGGTCATATCTAACCAACAAAATATTATCTATTTCGATTTGAAAGTTGTCATAATGTCTAGATCTGAGGATCTATCGCTAGACATTGACTTTTAAGGAGTCACCACCAATCTTTTTTATCTATGTGCGATTGACCATCTAAGAAATCTGTCCTTTCAGGGAACACTTAAGTTTAAGGGTCCCTAAAAGAATAGGTTCAGGTCTACTAATCAGAACAGAATTTGGGAGTATGATTACGTGTGAGGAAGGTTATAACACCCTCACAACGCCCATCAAAAGATGGTACCAGCTTAATTTAGTGTTATCCAATAAGCCTTAAAATTTTATCAAGTAATTAACTATTGAAAATTATTCTCAATTGACTCTAATACTTTTAGCAAAAAACTGAAAAAATTCCCTCACCTCAAGAGTATGCAAGAGAACTACTGTTTCACTTGCAGAGGCTCCATCGTCAGATTATTTAACATTAAAAAAAATAAAAAGAAAAAATGATTGTTTTTATACAGGAAAAATTAAAATTTATCTTTAAGAAAAATTGATACTTTCAACTTTTCCTAAAAAAAAACCCTTTTTTTGAAAATTTATTTTTTTTAAAAATTAATACTTTTAACTTTTTTCCAAAAATATTTTTTGAAAAACTTTATTTAAAGAAAATAAAATAATAAAATAAAATAAAAGTGAAAATAAAAAATAAAAAAATAAAGAAAAGTAAAAATAAAATAAAATAAAGATAAAAGAATATTAAATAAACCTAATCTAATAATAAAATAAATAAATAAATTTTTAAAAAAAACTTGGAGCGGCTTGGAGAACGGCTCGGCTCGACTCGGTTTAATGAAAAAAAATGGCTCGGAGAACGCGACTCAAAATGTTGGCTCGACTCGGAGAGGCAGATCATGCGTTGATTGAAAAGCGGGTCGACACTCGGGTGGGGTCGGATCTTGGCAAAACGAGAGGATCCTCTGGGTTATTTAACGCAAAAATGGTGTCGTTTTGGGATGGTATATAAGGCTGAATCCTTCATTTTTTCTGCAAACCGAACCTCCTCCCTCTCTCTCTTTCTTCATATTTCCCTCCTTCTCTCTAGAACACCAAAAGAACTCTGATTGAATATTTATCGGATTCTAAAAATTTTCATCGAAAGTTCACCGAAAAATTGATCGGTTTTTGAAAATGTTGCCGAAAACTGAGAAGTTGGCCGAAAACTTCAAACTTGGCCAAAATTTTCGCCAGAAAATTCAAGTCCGCCAAAAAATTCACCGGAATCTGAAAAATTTTCAAAAATTTTCAGAAAAAAATTTCATCGAAAAATCTCCAAAATTTTTTTTCCCAATTCCTAAAGTTATTCTAATGCCTCTAAACCCTTTTTAACCTTCAAATCTCTTCTGTATGCTTTTTTCTCTCAATCAGTAGCTATTTTTCTCTCTATTTTCTATGTGTTTTCTTCTGTTCCTGAGGATCCCTTTTATAAGGATTGATCAGAAGAGTTTTTGATCAATCCCAATTCTTCTTTGGATCAAGATTCAATCATTGAATCCAACATTAACTCTTCTGATTGAATCCCAATCCAATCTTCAGTCGGATAAATCAAAAAAATAAAAAAAAATCAAATAAAAATATTAATGAAAATAAATCAAATAAATCAAAAAAATTAACATATAAATTAAAATTAAATAATAGATAAATTATAACATATAATCGGATATACATATAAATATTAACAGAAAAAAAAATAATAAAGATATATATATATTAATAAATAGTAGTAATGAATAAATAAATACATAAAATAAAAATAAAAGAAAAATATATATAAAAACAATAATAATAATAATAGAAATAAAAATAAAAATAAAATAAAAATGTAAAATACAAAAATAAAAAAAAATAGACTTACCTATTTGGACCAGGCCCAATTGATCCGGGCTTGGATCAAATTGGGTGTCTACAGCTGTCTCTCTTTGCACATTTTTTATGAAACAAAAATTACGCAAAGACGTATATACCCAATCAAGACTCAACTTGACATTTTTTTTTTAAGATCTGATCAAAACTCCTCTAAGCAGAGGCTTAACGACTTTGAAAAAATAAATGGCTCTTCTAAACAGAGGCACCACGACTTTGAAAAATAAATTGCTCCTCTAAACAGAGGCACCACAACTTTGAAAAGTAAATTGCTCCTCTAAACAAAGACACTACGACTTTGAAAAGTAAATTGCTCCTTGACAATCATGTCCAAAGGAGTTGAAAATTATGTTTGAAGAAATTTCAGGAGATTATGCCCAAAAGTCTTATAAATCAACCTTGATACCAAAAGACATCATATTTCAAAGATTAGGAACTTACCTGACAAGTTTTTTCTCAAATTTGAAAATATCTTCACATCTGTCTTCTCTATATGAGATGTTGAAACACCCCTACTTCTTGAATTTATACACTATACTTTCCTGAAAATAGTATATGCTATGCCATGCATATGAATTTCAATGCATGCTATGCAAATGTTGGCCAATTAATTCCTATTCAATGTATGGTACCCAAGTTTCTCAAGCTCTTTTCTTAGGCATCAAGCCCTTTGATTCTTCAAAGATCTAATTACACTGCTCTTCTAAGATCAAGCCAGTGTAGCTCTTAATTGTCTCTTCCACTCACATTCTTCTTCCCAGATTCAATGTCCTAATCAGGAACTAAACATCTCGATTCTGCCTTTATCACTCTTGACTTATTCAATGTAATGTAAAAAAAATCTTTCATGTTGTTATTCATTCATCAATCATTATTTCAAATTCAAAAAGTAAGAATGCATTTGCACATTTCTTCCATGGTGGGGTATTAGGAAGAAAGAAATATGAATGATTAAGAAACAGTCATAAAAAAAGACACAAAGAATGAAATAGAATGTCTCTTATTAGCAAAATGTTGGCTAATTTCAGTCAAGAGAGAATTACAAGGATAAGTATGGGGATAAAGCTCAAAATAAACAATCAGATAATCATGATAACACATCTCAAAGATTTTTTTTGAAAATCCAACCCTCTGATGATTCAACAACTTGAAACTCTTCCAAATTTGCTAGCTTCCATGTCAACGAACTTTTAAATTCGATGCTGTATTCTCCTTATCTAAGCTACCTTTTCAGGTTTTCAACTTAGACAAACCCTCTATGACTCAAACCGCCCTTTTAGGGTTTTCGCCTTGAGTCTTCCTTTTTTATTCACTTTTTTTTCATTTTTTTTATTTTTTTTATTTTTTTATTTTTTATTTTTTTTCATTTTTTTTCAAACATAGTATTTCTTCACAGCATCAAAATTTATAGAATGGGGTAAATCATTTCCATCCATCTCAGTCAGTATTAGCGCTCCACCCGAAAAAACCCATCTCACCACATACGATCCTTCCCAATTCGGAGTCCATTTTCCTCTACTATCGTGCTGGATTGAGAGAATTCTTTTCAAGACCAACTTTCCTTCTCGAAAGCAACAAGGTCGAATCTTCTTATCATGAGCCCTCATCATTCTTCTTTAATATAGCTGACTATGGCACAATACAGTCAATCTCTTTTCTTCTATGAAATTTAACTGCTCATAACGTTCTCGAATCTATTCAGCTTCTTCTAACTCAACTTCTTTTAAAATTTTCAAAGAGAAAATCTCTACTTCTACTGGTAGTACAGCTTCCATCCCATAAACTAAAGAAAATAAGGTTACCCCAGTAAAGGTGTAAACTGACGTTCGATATGCATGTAATGCAAATGGCAACTTCTCATGCCAATCTTTGTAAGTCTCAATCATCTTTTCCAAAATTTTTTTTATGTTCTTATTGACTGCTTCAACTGTCTCATTCATTTTTGAATGGTATGGTATCGAGTTATGATGCTTGATCTTGTATTGAGCACATATTTCTTGCATCATCTTACTATTTAGATTCTTGGCATTGTCTGAAATAATTTTCTCTGAAAGTTCATATCTACAGATGATCTCTCTCTTTATGAATTTACAAACCACAGATCGTGTCACACTTGCATATGATACTGCCTCTACCTATTTTATGAAGTAATATATCATCACAAAAATGAATCTATGCCCGTTAGAAACCTTTAAGGTGATTGGATCAATGACATCCATGCCTCACATTGAGAATGGCCATGGTGGTACCATAACATGTAAAACAGATGGTGGAGCATGGATCTTATCAGCATATATCTGGTATTTATGACATTTACGAGCATAATCAATGCAATCATTCTCTATCGTCAACCAATAATATCTTGCTCTCATGATCTGTCTCACCATCATATGTCTACTGGTATGTGCCTCACATATTTCATCATGCACTTCTTCAATGATTTTTTTCGTTTCAATCTTACTTATGTACCTTAATAATACTTGATCCCTGCTTCTTTTGTACAGGACATCCTCATCCAGGAAAAAGTTTATAGTCAATCTTCGAATAACCCTTTTATCATTTTTTATTGCTTGAACTGGGTACTACTGATCTTTAATATACTGTAAGATGTCATAATACCAGGGCTTTCCATCTTTTTTTTCCTCTACATTAGAGCAATAAGCTGGTATATCCTTAACATCTAACTTGATAGGTTGAATGTCGGTATTATTATTAATTCGAATCATTGCAGCTAGAGTAGCCAATACATCAGCAATCAAATTCTCTTTTCGAGGTAAGTGGTCAAACTGGATATCTTCAAATTATTTCATCAACTCTAGAATATACTTATGATATGGAACAAGTTTTAAATCTCTTGTCTCCCATTCTCCTTTCAACTGATATATAACTAGAGCTGAGTTTTCAAACACTTTCAGTATTTTCACTCTTCTATCTATAGCAGCTTGTAAGTCTATGACACATTCCTCATATTCAGTGATGTTATTTGTGCAGTTAAAATTTAATCTTACTGTTACATGACAGTATTGTTCTTCTAGAGAAATCAAAATTACCTCAATTCTATGCCCTAAGGCATTGGCAACTCCATCAAAGTATATTCTCTAATATTTTTCTCCATGCTCCCCTTTCTTCAGTTGGGAAACAATCATTAGGTCTTCATCAGGGAATTTCAACTTCATTGGCTCATACTCTTCAGTAGCACGATCTGCAAGAAATTATGCTATAGTGCTCCCTTTTATTGCTTTTTAGCTCACGTATATAATATCATATTTTGAGAGCATTACTTGCCATCTAGCAATTCTTTCAGACAAAAAAAGCTTCTTGAAGACATATTTAATTAGATCCAATTTTGCTATGAGCCATATAGTATGATAGAGCATATACTATCTGAGTCTTTTGGCAGTCCATGCTAAGGCACAACACATTTTTTTTAATAAAGAATACTTAGATTCATATTCTGTGAATTTTTTACTCAGATAGTAAATAGCTCTCTCCTTTCGGCTAGCCTCGTCTTGCTACCCCAGTACACATCCCATTGAATTTTTACATACAGTTAAGTATAAAATTAAAGGTTTCCCTGGAACAAGTAGCACCAATACTGAAGGGTTCGATAAGTATTGCTTAATTTTATCAAACGCCTCTTGACATTTTTCATTCCATTTCCCAAGATTATTCTTACGGAGAAGCTTAAATATGGGATCACATTTGTAAATAAGCTGAGAGATAAACTGAAAAATGTAGTTCAATCTCCCCAGAAAACCTCAAACTTCTTTTGGTGTGCTGGGAGGTGACAAATTTTGAATTGCCCGTATCTTATCAAGATCGACTTTAATTTATCTTTCACTGACCACAAAGCCTAACAACTTCCTTGACTTTACCCTAAAGGTACACTTGGTTGGGTTTAATTTGAGCTGAAATCTTCTCAACCTCTCAAATAACTTTCTGAGGCTGGTGACATGATCTTCATCCTCACATGACTTTACAATCATATCGTCTATATATACCTCGATCTCTTTATGCATCATATCATGAAAGAGTGTTACCATGGCTTTTTGATATGTTGTCCCAGCATTTTTTAACCCAAAAGGCATAACTTTGTAGCAAAAAATTCCTCATATGGTCACGAAAGTAATCTTTTCCATATCATCTGTAGCCATTTTTATCTGATTATACCCTGAAAAACTATCCATAAAGAAAAAAATTGAATGCTTAGTCGTGTTATCTACTAGTGTATCGATATGAGGTAAAAAAAAGTTATCCTTTGGGCTAGCTTTATTCAAGTCCCGATAGTTTACACATATTCGTACCTTCTCATCCTTCTTAGGAATTGGGACTATATTGGCTACCCACTTTGGATACTTAGCCACTTATAAAAAACCTGCATCAAATTGTTTCTTCACCTCTTTTTTAATCTTTAGTAGCATTTCAAGCTTCATCCGTCTCAGTTTCTGTTGAACTAGCTTACATTCTGGCTTTAAGGGCAATCTGTGCTCCACTATCTCTGTGTTCAGCCCCAGCATATCCTGATAAGACCAAGCAAATACATCTACAAATTTTTTAAGTAGGTCTACCAATCGTTGCCTATCTCTTGGTGAAAGTGAAATGCCCATTCTGACCTCTTTCTTATTCTCTTCATCTTTCAGATTCACTAAGTCCACTACCTCCTGATGAGGCTTAATTGACTTATTTTCTTGTTCAATCAATCCCATTAGGTCCGGAGGCATAACATATTCTTCAAAATTTTCTTTATTGTTAAGTCATCAATGTTAATTAAATTCTCAAAGCTAACCTTTTGATTGTTATCATGATTATCTTCATGTTCATTTAAAGACCTGAAATTGAATGAAATGGGATATGTTGGCAAGATGTACTTGGAAAGATGGAAATAATAAAGACACAAGAAGAAATGAATGAAAATGCATCATTCTTATTTTTTATTAAAAATAATAAAAGACAAATGACCCAAACAAAAAAGATCACCCTAATACCTTGGGCAATAGCTATTGAGATGTTACAATTACATTGTATTAGAATCAAAAGTCACAGGCATCTTGATGGCACTTCAATTATTCAGCTCATAATCTGGTGGACAAAAGTGAACCCACTCCTCTTTATTAAGCCCCACTTCATCTTCAACAGCATTAATGGCTAACTGGGTAAAAGCGTTTTCCATATTTTTTCTCGTATTTGGGTACATGAATCCTTCAGGTCTGAAAGTCTCATACAAGTATGAGATAAACATCAGTCTTGCTGTCTTTTCTGATGGCCTTCTTTTAACTTCCCATTCTGCCATCTTATAGCTTAGGCCTACCCTGTCGCTATTGTCTATCACCATCGAGGGTTCTTTTATTCCCTGTAAATTTTTACCTAGCCCTAGTCCTGGATACCAGCCCTTGTTAATGACTTGGCTCATCATTATCCTTGAAAAAGATTGATTTTAAAATCTTTCACCTACAGAATTAACCAATTCAAAAGATCGATAGGAGCATTCCAATGCTTCTTCGACAACCTCTACATATGAAGTGTTCAATGGTTGGATCACTAATATGTCTTCCTCTTCAACTACCACTACTAATTAACCTTCTACATTGAACTTGATCTTCTGGTGTAAAGTAGAGGGCACAGCTCCTGCCATGTGAATTCATGATCTTTCTAACAGACAACTGTTGGATGGAGAGATATCCATCACTTGAAACTTTACATTGAAAGTACATGACCCAATTTGTAAGGGCATCTCGATATCCCTAAAGATTTCTCTTTTGGTCTCATTAAAGGCTCTCACAATCATCTGACCGTCCTTCACATGAAAGTAGTCAATGGGTAGTCTTACCAAAGTTGACATAGGCATGACAGTGATAGCAGAGCCATTATCGATAAGGACCTTGGCTATGATATGGCTCTTGCACTTGATTGTGATATGCAGAGCCTTGGCATTTTTTTTTCCTCTAAAAAAATCTCATCATTGCTGAATGAAATGTGATTTGGCATGACTAGATTTCCAGTCAGATGGTTCACATATTCAACAGATACGTTATGTGCCACATATGTCTGATTCAACACTTTCAGCAGGGCATTTCGGTGTGGCTCTGAGTTCAACAGCAGTGATAATAATGAGATTTGAGCTGGCATTTTATTCAACTGTTCCACAACTGAATACTCACTATGTTTTACCAGCTTCAGGAATTCATAAACCTCTCTTTCTGATACTGGTTTCGGACGATCTTCTTTAGGTTTTATTTCAAGATTATTTCATCTTTCTCTTTCTTTAACCTTCTCCCTTCTAGCCTTCTCTAATATTTTTAGAGTGTAACACATCTCACTTCAAGTAATACCTCTTACACCAGTTATATTGAAAGCGTCAGCTTTGGAGACATCTTCTTTTTACCCCTGAACTACAGTGTCACAGTCATATCTCTAGGGTACAACTTTATCATCTTTGTACGAAAAAAAAGTCAAGACTTTAAAAGTTATCGGCTTGGAGATGAGTTTGTCTATGATTGACTTCGATTTGTTTCCACACTGAATTGTCACTGGTTTTAAAAATAGCTTTACAGGCCTATCAATCATGGACACCTCAACATTCTTTAAGTTTTCTCTTCCTTCATAAACATCCATCTGATATGAATCCATGAGTTTTTACACCTTTTGGTGAAACTGCTCACAGATTTCAATGGAATGGCCTATTACCCCATTATGATACTTACAACTAGTATCAGCTATATGTGCTCCATGATAGCTATATGGACTTACTAATTGTATCATGTCGACTCTCCATAAAATATCGAACAATTGGTTGAGAGGTGTCTTAATATCTGTCATTCTTTTCTTTACATGGCACTCCTGCTCTTCACTTATAGCATTCACATTATGATTCAATAAAAGATTACCACTAACATTCGGTGCAATCACCCATCCCGTGTCAAAGTAAATCATTTCATCTTTGATCAACCGTTGCACTTTGTGTTTCAGGGTGGTGTAATTTTTGGTGGAGTGATCGGCAATCCCATAATGATAGTCACAGTGGGCTGTAAGATCGTACCACTTGGGGTAAGGTGACTTGAGAGGTTCCAATTTACTTGGAGTAATCAAATGACTGTTGTAAAACTCTTTATATAATTATGTATAAGTTATTAGAATTGGGTCAAACACAGGTTTTTCACGGGTAGTTCGTTGCTCTCGCGAACCATCAATAGGGTTAGTTGGGCGATTTTGGGGTCTTGGAGTAGGCTGAGTGTTAGGACTGTACATGATATTTTGAGGTCTATGAGGAGTTTGATATGTTTGGGGATACAGTGATTGTACAAATGGTTGATATAGATAAGGGGAAATGTTATTTACAGTAGGATAATATGACAGATATTCTGATGGTGAGTACGGTTGATAGCCTCCAAATTACTGTCTATCTAAGCTCACAACCTGAGCTTCAGTTTTTTTCTTTTTCTAGACTCTCTTGCTAGATGCTTTATTTCCTTCTATCTTATCATTCGTGATGGCACTCTTAATAATTTCTTTCAAAATTACCATATCAACAAAGTTTTTCATTGCATTCCCTATCATCTTTTCATAATAAGTAGGTTTTAAAGTACTAACAAACAACACTGTAGTCTCTTTCTCAGTCAGAGGAGGTTGTACTTGAGAAGTAATATCCCTCCACCTCTGGGCATACTCTTTAAAAGACTCGTTTACCTTTTTCTTCAGATTCTGTAAAGACAAACGATCAGGAGTCAAATAGATAATACATCGATATTGACCGATGAAGTCATGTGCCATATCGCTTCAAGAGCGAATGCGAGTTCTATCTAGCTGAACATACCATCTGGTCGTAGAGCCAGTAAGGTTATCCTGATAGACATGCATTAACAGTTTTTCATCATGAGCATGAGCTGCCATCTTCCGGTAATACATTGTGATGTGAGTTCTGGTGCATTTTATACCGTCATATTTTTTAAATTTTGGCATTTTGAACTTATGAGGAATGACCACATCAAGGACTAGGTAGCTCCCAGCAGCATCAACTGACTCATAAAAACTAAATCCTTCCACAGCCCGTAGCCTTTGCTCTAGCATACTAATCTTGGAGCTTTCATGAGTTTCCACTCTTATATTTTCTTTCTCCTTCTCTTTTAAATCATCTAGATTAAGAATTGGCTCTATCATTTTTTCAGTAAAGATAGGATTTACATAACTATTATAATGCCCTGGGTTGAAAGCTGACGGTATTCCAGGATATGTTAGATATGTGAAGTGCTGCAGTGGAACCTCTTGAGTAGACTGAGCTTGAGGTGGGCCAAAACTTGGAGGACATAAAGGGTTAGCCACTTCTTATAACAGGGGAACTTGTTGGCTTGCATTTTTTTCAACTCTCTTTCCTTTATTCAGGTTATTAAGAGCATCCAGAATTTTGCTCAACTCACTTTCAATCTTTTCCTGTGCTTTTCTATCTTTTCAAATCTATGAGAATTTTTCTGTTCCATTTGCCTTGCTCTGGATCTTATGTTGTATCGATGGGCAGGGTTCTCGCTAGATGGAACTATCCTTGAACCTTGAGTACCATATCTTAGAATTAATAAATTTGCATAACTATCACATGGTTACTTTGTTAAGTGTAATGAATGAGAATGCAATGAATGAAAAATGCATGTATGCAAAGAACATTTGCCTTAAAAACGGTATTCAACTAAAAGATTTCATTTATTCTAAAAAACTTTTATCTACATTGAGTTTATCATCCTAGAATTATAGTCATAAAATTGTTTGATCTGTTCATACTGGGCCTTGACTTCTTCGATGAAATTCAACAGACGCTGTCCATATTCTCCTACTGGGGTCACCATTTGTCTCAATGCCTCTGCCTCTTCCACCATCTCTCTTGCCTTACATACCTCTTTATAGATTTGGGTCGTTAGGTGCTCAATGTATTTTTATCTTCCTAAGTTCTCTCTTTTACCACATCAGACTTGGTATGATAATTCTCTATGCTCCCTAACCAATGCAGCAATGTGGTCTCCTTGTTCATTCAACTTTTGACTTAGCCTGCTCAAGTAACTGTTTAGTATGTTATTCTCTACCTGTGTTTCGATACTTTCTTCTTCCAATTCAGCATACTCTTGCTTTAATCTTGTATTTTCCTTAGTCAACTTGATAATGGTTATCTCTTTGGCCCTTTCTCTCATACATAACCTTTTATGCTCTTAGTGTAGCTTTGCTAGGTCTTCAATAACTGTATCGCATTCTCTAGCAATCTTGTGAACTTTAACTTCATGACTTTTAGCTCTATCTTTCCACTAGGCTTTTTCTTCTTGAAGCTTCTAGATTTTTTGCTTTAACTTGCCCTTTTTAGACTCAAATTCTTTTGTTGCCAGCTCTAATTCTGATGGTGTCTCTTCAAGTTTTTCTTCTATTGGTGGTTGAGAGATTTTATAAGTGAATACCATTTCTTATCTTTTTTTTGTTCTACAAACCAAACTACCCTGGGGTGACTCTATCAGTAAATGATCCAGGACTCACTCTTCGGGGATTTTTCTATGCTTTAATCATCTCATTCATCTTTTGAAATGCTTTAGGCTCACTATAAGAGAAATCTAACTGATGAAGCCCATAAGTCATAGGAATGAATTGTTCTCCCCCAAATTACCTTCTCACTAGGAGTGGTGCATAATTTGTCACTCCTCACATTGATACAACATAGGCTCACGATTCATCCATGGAGCCAACCATCTCGCTTTGGCATTTTTCAACTTTTGTAGGAAAGTTATCCATTTTTGTTTAGACTTTCGTTCGGACCACCACTTTCATAGAATTCTTTGATCGAAACATGATTACGGATATAAAGCTTCGAGAAAGCACTATTTCTCTATTCAAAATGGCTTTTCATCCATAAGTACAATAACTGTATGCAACCTATAAAACACCCTCCATTTTGACTATAATAACTCAAAGATCTGATAGTCTCTGATAATATTACCATTGAAAGATTACAGTCATTGATCACACTCTCGAAGAAGTCAACCACTGCTATCTCAATATATCCCAAAACCTTTGAAAAGATCACTAGTTCGTATATGGCCAAGGCAAATATATCTAACCCCCGTTCTTCATTGGTATGTTGAATTAGAAACTCATGAAAAAACTTTTAAGGTAGGCAAACCTGTTCTTGTTTCTTCTTTGTATGAGAATCCATAATTTTTTTGTCTATCCCCATGAGTCGAGCTAGACCTTTACGAAATCCTGACTTGTGTTTTTTGACATATATCTTGTCAGGAGCCTTGAGGTGCAAACTTAACAAAATTGAATATTCTTCGATAGTAGGAGTCATATCTACTTCATTAAAGATGAAATACTTGTATATAAGATCCCATAATTATGATGTAGCTCTGATTAGTTGATCATTAACAACTACTGCTAGAAGGTGTACTACATGCCCTTGTCTTTGGCAAAATTGCTCTTGTCTTGACGAACTCACTTTCTTCCAGATATCAATCAAATCTTTTAAATTATTCTGTTTGAAGAGGATAGATGTTTCTTGAGATAGAGTAAAATCATACCCGATTGGCAAGCAATCTCCCATCTTCAGTTAAATCTTTTCTGACTGGGCCCTTACTTCATTGGGTGTCCCACAGGGTGCTAATATGGATGAAAAACAAACTAGTCGTTCATTAGAGTCCATGAAAAAAATTTGTTGAAGATCATTTTCAAGCAAATATTCTTTATGCAACTTTATGATATGCGTATGAACCAATGCAAAAGAATAAGAAAAAGGTTAGTATACCCAGAAAAAGAATAAATAAATAACTAAGTAAATTTAAACATCACACAGAGTAAAAGGGATGAATCATATGCTTCTGGTCAATTCTAAAAGGGAAGAGTGACGGCTCTATCTATAGGTTAGGCACACTTAAGGTTCATTATATGCGATTTTAAGGTCAAAGTCTAAATGTTTCCAAACTGTTCCTTACATCCTTGTCCATCACAGACTAGTAAGGTACCCTAATCCTCACCCATTACAGGCTACAAACGAAAAAGGTTCAATTTGAGTGAGAGTATTTCGCTAGCCACTGCGGAGGCATTAGACCTCACGAAAGCAATAGGTACTTTACTCCCTCCTAGAGGGACGGAGCTCGGGTGTAGAGCTCATGTTATGCACATGCATATGAATGACATAATTAACAAGGTAAATAAACATGAATGAATAATAACACATATATACAAAGAGATTCAATTTTATTAGGCTTTTAGATAACACAAATTACTTGCTGACCTGACTCTCAAAGTCTCCAGTGGAGTCGCCAAGCTATCATAATGTTTAGATTCGGGGATCTATCGTTAGACATTGACTTTTAGGGAGTCGCCACCAATCTTTTTTATCTAGGTGCGATTGGCCACCTAAGAAATCTATCCTTTCAGGGAATACCTAAGTTTTAAGGGTCCCTAAAAGAATAGGTTCAGGTCTACTAATCAGAACAGGGTTCGAGAGTTTGATTACGTGTGAGAAAGGTTATAGCACCCTCACAACGCCCATTAAAAGATGGTACCAACTTAATTTAGTGTTATCCAATAAGCCTTAAAATTTTGCTAAGTAATTAACTACTGAAAATTATTCTCAATTGACTCTAATACTTTTAGCAAAAAATTAAGAAAATCTCATCACCTCAAGAGTATGCAAGAAAACTACTGTTTCACTTGCAGAGGCTCCATCGTCAGATTATTTAACATTAAAAAAAATAAAAAGAAAAAAATGATTGTTTTTGCGCAGGAAAAATTATTACTTTCAATTTTTTCCCAAAAATATTCTTTTGAAACTTTAATTTCGAGAAAAATTAATACTTTCAACTTTTCCTCAAAATCCCCTTTGAAAATTTATCTTTAAGGAAAATTGATACTTTCAACTTTTCCTCAAAAAAAACCTTTTTTTTTTTAAATTTATTTTTAAGAAAAATTAATACTTTCAACTTTTTCTCAAAAATATTTTTTGGAAAACTTTATTTAAAGAAAATAAAATAATAAAGCAAAATAAAAGTGAAAATAAAAAATAGAAAAAAAATAAAGAAAAGTAAAACAAAAATAAAATAAAGATAAAAAAATATTAAATAAACCTAATCTAATAATAAAAAAAAACAAATTAATTAATTAATTAATTTAAAAAAAAAATCTGAAGCGGCTCGGCTCGGCTTAAGGAAGAAAAACGGCTTAGAGAAAGCGACTCAAAATGTCTACTCGGCTCAGCTAACGGCTCGGAGAGACAGATCACGCGCGGGTCGAAAAACAGGTCGACACTTGGGTCGGGTCGGATCTTGACAAAACGCGCGGATCTTCTGGGTTATTTAACTCAAAAATGACATCGTTTTGGGATGGTATATAAGGCTGAATCCTTCATTTTTTCTGCAGACCGAACCTCCTCCCTCTCTCTCTTCCTTTCTCTTCTCCTCTTTCTCTCTAGAACACTCGAAGAACTCCGATTGAATATTCACCGGAATCTGAGTTTTTCGTTGAAATCTGGGTTTTTCGTCGAAAGTTCATCAAAAAATTGATCAATTTCTGAAAATGTTACCGAAAACTGGGAAGTTGGTCGAAAACTTCAAACTTGGCCGAAATTTTCGTCGAAAAATTCAACGTGCGTCGAAAAATTCACTGAAATCTGGAAATTTTCCAAAAATTTCTAGAAAAAAATTTCGTCGAAAAATCTCCAAAAAAATTTTTCCTGATTCCTAAAGTTATTCTAACGCCTCTAAACCCTTTTTAGCCTTTAAATCTCTTCTTTATGCCTTTTTCTCTCAACCAGTAGTTGTTTTTCTCTTTGTTTTCTGTGTGTTTTCTTCTGTTCCCGAGGATCCCTTTTATAAAGATTGATCAGAAGAGTTTCTGATCAATCTCAATTCCTCTTTGAATCGGGATTCAATCATTGAATCCAACATTGACTCTTCTGATTGAATCTCAATCCAATCTTCAGCTGGATGAATCAAAAAAATAAAAAAAAATCAAATAAAAATATTAATGAAAATAAATCAAATAAATCAAAAAAATTAACAGATAAATTAAAATTAAATAATAGATAAATTATAACATATAATCTGATATACATATAAATATTAACAGAAAATAATAATAATAATAAAGATATATATATTAATAAATAGTAGTAATGAATAAATAAATACATAAAATAAAAATAAAAGAAAAATATATATAAAACCAATAATAATAATAGAAATAAAAATAAAATAAAAATGTAAAATACAAAAATAAAAAAAAATAGACTTACCTATTTGGACCAGCCCAATTGATCCGGGCCCGGACCAAATTGGGTGTCTACAAAAGTCTTACAGTTTTTTTTCACTCACTTTGGATGTAGCATTTAACTCTTGAACTTTCATTTGGTGATCATTTTAATACCAATCATGAAGATCTTATCCAATTTGTGATGTATTATTCATTTTAATTTGAAAATCTTATGATTGTCTTATAAAAAACATATCATAAGTATAAGGTTAGATCTCTAAATAATATATATCAATATTATTATTATATTTATATATATATCATATCATATCTTCATATTTCTCAATATAAGATTGGGGAGATTATAATGTAAGATGACGTCTTTGTCTATAATTAGATATTGAGATTCTAGACATAACTTTCATTGTATAGCAATTAATTCCTAAAAAAGCTTAATACTAATTAAGAAGACTCGCAATTAATTTTTTAAGTATTATTTATTTTATTTAAAAATTTTGATAATTTTATTTCACAAAAAATATCTTATAAATACGAATTTAAATATCTTTATTTATATATATATATAAATAAATATGGGATTGAAAACGTCATAATATTGGTGCTATTAACGGAGAAGGAAATAGGGACAGGGATGATGGTGGTAGAAGAGGAAGTGCCAAGGGGTTTGGGGGTTGGTGATGGAGGAAGAGGAGGAGGCTGTGGTGGTTGGGGTTTTGATGGTGGAAGTGGCGATGGGGATGATGGTGGTGGAGAAAGAGGAAGTGGTGTCAGTTAAAAGCCGGATACCAATATACCATAGAGCCAAGTTGGATAACTTTCGTTCTACTCCTGGTTAAATCATTATTAGTATTAGAGATTGCCCTTGATGTAATTAATTTACTACTATTATTACTCCGTTTTATCATTCTCTCTATATATATACACGAAAATAAAAATCCCAAGTGCAAGCTTTTTTTTTTTTTGTATTAATTGTATATATTATCAATAAATTAAATATTATTATTTTATTAATAAATAAATATAAATTTTTAAAATAAATATTAAAAAATTAATATTTTATCAAAAATTTATTCGAAATGACATCATCTTTATTAATAAAATGATATTTATTGATGGTATATGCATTTATATATTAATAAAACATCATATATAAATTTTTTTTTAATCTCAGGCAAGTATTGAGACACTCGAAAGTACTTAGGATTGGAAATATTTCAACTTTCAATCCCTTCAGTGATAATTTTGAAGTTGCTTTTGAGTTAAAAAAACTGTTTTGGAAGGCGTGAAATTGCTTTGTCTTTTGAGTGAAAAATAGCAAATTGACCGTTTGATTAATGAAAATACATTTTCCTTTACTGGTTGTCGCACACTTGACAGTCGACAGTACAGAAAACAAGGCTTTGTTTTGTACAATTGTCGAAGCTTGAAATTCTTATCAGTAACTGAAATTGTAGTTTTGTCTTTGCACTTATCGGGAAAAAGAGACAAAAAGGCAAATGATGAAGCAAACGTGGCAACAGAAATCTTATAGTAGCCGCAACAACTAACTAGAAGAGCCATTCATGAAGCTCTGACTGATGCCTCTTTAAGCAGAAACTTTTCAGCAGGTCGTCCGCAAATCTTGACATAAATTGGAAAAACCAAACGATTTCTGGAGAACTTCTTTGCCAGAAAAATTAGAGTTATAATGTATTTATATCATATAAAATATTTAAAATTTATATATTTATGTTATATTTTATATAAAAATTATGTATTATAATTTATATTAATATGAAAATATAAAATATTTTTTTTATTTTATTAAAGTCTATATATAATTCATACTAAAATTTTAAATCATATTATTTTTATATTATATTTTAAATTATCTATGTAAAAATAATGACGAAAACCTAGAAGAGCATACTTTAGGCCTTTCTATGGTCGCTTTTAATTTCCCTTATGGGTTGCACAAGCACATCTGATAGATGCAAGATACGATTTGGTATGGGCGATGGTCCTAGGGTAGGCGGCAGATAATTGGTTTTGGTGGTGGTGAGCAAGGGATGGGGCTACAGTGGTGGTCGTAGTGGAGAAGGTGGGGGTTATGATGGTGATTGAGGAGGAGGTGGAGGGGGAGCAGGTGCTTGTCAGAAACTGGATTGAGATGGTTTTAACATTTCGGAGAGTTCCATGCTTCCAAAACAATCGCTCGTAAGGCTAAGCACCATTAACTAATGCTACAAATACTAAACACCATACCAAAATTAAAAAGATTATTGATGGCCTTTGCTTTGTGACACGTAAAACAAATAATAGTTGGACTGTTTGAATCCATGACACAACCAGATGCTAACCAAAGTAACTAATATTTCTACTTCAAGGCCTCAGCTTCAGTAAAACACAATTTCTTTCACACACAATGAGAATAGTCCATTTCAAGCAATGCTATGAAGTAAGCAAATCTGCAAAGCAAGTTCGCCAATCGAATAGCTCAAGCCTTGTAAATTAGGTGATGGGCTCCAAAAATCAAAATTACATATGGATAATGTTTTTCTTGTTTCCATTTACACTCATGTACCATAGCTCCGATCTCCTGCATCTCCAAGTCCAGGAATGATAAACCTGAAAGCACCGAAATAACACTGGTCAAACATACAACCCACTCAGAATGTCCATAAGCCAAGTCCTGTGGAATGACAGAGCTTACCCTTTCTCATTGACAGTGGGATCAATAATTCCAGTATACACATGAAGTCTGAAAATCACAAAACCAGCAAAAATTTAAAATGCTATACAACTGCACAAGTTACTATACATGGATTTTATATTTGAACTTTACTTACCCAGGAAATCTCTCGCTGAGCTTTTGAAGAGCTGGAGGAGCTGCCAGAGCAGATATCTGTAATAGAGCAGCTCCATTAATTAGTAAGTTGGCATAAAAAATGTATAATGAAAATGACTGTTTCTGTCTAAGTGAGTTGAAGATAGGAAAATATAAACAAGATAATCACATTTGATCTAGAGTTTTCACGGTCTGCGTTTGCTTGACACATAGGAAATTTAATAGCTGAGGCTCGACCATTAAGAGGGGTCAACCTATGACAATTTTATGGAGGGGGTATGTAAAAACTTCCAAGAAAGGCATGGTCTTCTATTTATTTATGTTGACACAAGAACATTAGAACAATAGAATAATCTATTAACGGCAGTTCAGCCTGATGCAATAAGATTTGATATCATAAAACAAATGCATTAGTAACAAAGTAGGAATGCAGTAATTAACTACGTATCTGATAAACTGAAATCTTTAACACAGCACAAGCATTCCAACTGCTAAAATATAAATTCACTGAGAACAGAAAAGATTCTTCCAAATTATTTACCACTTTCATTTGCTTGTTGTTAATTCCACGTTCCCTTAAGAGGTCAAGTGCTGCCACAATTGTGCCGCCTGAAATTTTTAACAAGACAATTAGCAAAAAGTTTGCAACAGAATGAGCCTCAGTCTCAGGAAAAACAGTCACTTAAAACACAATGCATAGAAATGTAAATGCACTGCTACAAGGATAATAGTTATATAATCTTCATTTTGAATGCAAAATTAATGATTTTCTTCACTTTGATAGCTGAAAAAAGAGGGAACAATGCCAGAAAGCTTTTTAGTTATATAGGATGGGATTTCCAGCTGTTTATTGAAGATTAGTACCTGTTGCCAGCATAGGATCTACCACAAAAACTCGAGATCCTTCAGGAAATTTGTCAGGCAGCCTGCACAGGACATTAACATAAGTTACACGAACACCCTAACATAAAATGTAAACAGCCCATAATGAGACCCAACTAAAAATTAAGCCCGCACTAAAGCAAAGCAAAAGGATGAAATGAAGCTGACCAAACTAGAATGTTGCAGTTCTAAAAAGGTTTTTCTTAAAACGAAACGATACTTCAACTGTAAGGCAAAGTTCCAATTAATCATGCTTTGAAAACGCTATAAGGTAGGAAACACATAAAACCAAGAGAAGTGAAGTAAATTCTTACTTATTTAGATAAACTGTTGGCAAAAGTGTCTCTTCATCTCTGCTTACCCCTTCATTCACAAAACCATTAATAATCATCAACAAGTAAACTGGTTGGCAGCATAAAGAACATGAAGTGCTGATAGCTAGTCTTGAAGAACAAGTAGGAATCAAAAGCCTAAATAAAGAACCCTTTGAAATTTGAAACACATGAACTATAGCAATTTTTGTGGGTTGGGATGTGGAGTGGAAAAATTGTAAAGATTTGCGTCAACTTTACCTAAATGGTACGTTTTCGTAGCTGGCAAAATGGATGACGCGTGTTCAGCCAGAGCAAGACCAGCTCTCAAGATTGGAACAATCTGAGAAAACAAAAGAATAAAGTATTAGTTATTGGCTCAAAATAAACTTTTGCTCATCCAACAGAGACATCAGGAATATAATAGCCAGAAGTAGAAACTAACCGCTATAGGTTCCCTTGGATCGATAAATTCAACTGAAGCAATAGCCATTGGTGATTGAATCTCTCCTGTTACAGTAGGCTGCCAGCAGTAAACCCCAAGATATATAAGTTCCATATAGAAAAATACATCCTTGATGCCAATACAATTTAGCAGGAAAAGAAGACAAATATAAAATTTTCCCAAAACAAGAAAAGTTAAGACGTGGAATATTTTGATTGAAAAAAAAAAAGGCATGCACAATGTAATAACTTACCAACCAATCCCTTGAAGCTTCATACATAAGTAGCCTCCCCAATTCAGCCATAGCATTTCCTGAAAACCAGAAAGAACAAAAAAAAAAAAAAATTTGATATCTTATCCTAATCCAATACAGGCTTATCATCCTATACTTTAAAAGAAAAAGATTCTGCAACTGACCCAGATAAGTAAAAGCTAAAGAAAATCTAAACTGATGCTAAATTCGAAGAAAACTCACTGAAAATGGAGCAAGGAGTTTGCTCATTTCTCAAAACCGAAATCCAGTGCTTAATCAAAGGATGTGGAGGCACAAACACCTTAAAAAACATAAAATATAAATCAACCCAAACTCAAAAACAAAGAAATTACGCCGTTTCAGCCAAACAAAAAACAAAAAGAGAAGAAGAGAACTGACAAGCATTCTATCCTCTGAAATAGACTTTTCCTCGGTGGCCATATGAGAATTCACCGTCACAAAGCCCATTCGCCGCCTCCGCAGCCACCGAGAAGTCGAAAAAGAAAGCTTTTAAGAAAGGAAAAGGGAAGATTAGTCGAGTTTAATGAATAAAATACGTTTTTTATTGTTAAGTTACAAGAATATTAAAAAACAAAAAAAGGGTGGGGGAGGGAGAGATTACCTTAATGGGATTGTTGGTGTTAGGTTTAAAAGGAGGAAGGAGAAGAGTAGGGTTTTTGAAGGGGTGGGATGTGGGCACGAAACGCGGCGTATCGGAAGAAGAACACCGGAGACTAAAATTAATGCGGCACGCCATGCATCCGATGATATCGATCTACCAATTGCAAAATACTACTACTACTAGTTTACTCCCAGTTGGAATTTCTTTTTCGTTTTGCCTTTTGCGAGCGATAAGACTTTTTTTTATTTGTTTCTCCCTTTTGGATCATATTTTTGGGTCCAGTTTGGACCATTACTGCCCATCATAGCAGACTTCGGGTCTCAAAACTCAAGTAGATTTGAGTTCTGTTTTGGGGTTTTAGGTTGATTTTAGCCCCAATGGGCTTGTCTCTTCTTTGATTGGTTCATTGCCTCTTTTTGCATTGCATGAACTATTCCCCCTTTTCCAATCAGGACACCGTCTGCGGGAAACTACACGGTTTGGTGAGAAACTTCATCTGGAAAAAAAAAAAATTTACATGTGAAATCAGGACTTGGTGAAGATCTTTCTCTATTCCAAAATCATTGTTCATTAGTAGATAAAAAAAAAAAAAAAACTATTTTGAAGTTCTGAAATCCAATTTTTGAATCAATAATTTTGTTACGAACAAGGAAATATGTGATTTCTTGTTAAAATGTTTGATTTTTAATAATTAAAGTTAAATCTTTAACAATTTCAAAAAAAAAAAGCTAGTCACAAAATTATATTTATGTACTTGTGTTTGCTTAATTTTTGAGTTTGAAATGCACTTCATGGTAGCATAGTTGCTCTGTTTTATGAGTCCTTCTGTGCATATCTATACTACTATAAATAAAAAGGATCCTTCGAGGATTTTGGGGTTGACAAATGTTTTTTTGTATAGCATTTTGGTAAAATAATTTAATATTATATAATAGGAAAACGAAATAGTGAAAAGTAGTCACAAACTCGCAAAAGACTTATTTTTTTGAAAAAAAACTCAATTCGATTACCCGTTAATAGCAAAAAAGTTCTTCGTATACTCGATAAATTAATCTCAATATTCGAAAATTTTAAATTTACAAAATTATATTTATTATTATACTCCAGATTAAGAATTTTTTTCGATAAAAGCTATTCGAAACTTTTCTAATTAGTATTTATTCAATGAACCAGTAACTGCTAATTTAAAATTTACAAAAGTTTAAAAAGTTGAAAGAAAGGAAGGCTAAAAAATTATTAAAAGGTCAAGTCAATATCATCGTCAATGTCAATGTTAAAAGAGCTTAAACCCATTCAAAGCAAATATGTTGCCATCCCTAAATGGAGGGTTCCACTTGACATTTCCATTTAACTCCTTGTTTTATTTTATTTTTTTGCTTTGACCTTTTTTCTTTTTTTTTTTTTTTTTTTAGTCTTATTGGTTTAATTGCCTATTTTAGTATTCTTAATTATGTTTGGAAAGATCAATGGTTAATGAAGGCGTTAACTTGAAATCTCATATTTGACTTTCATTTTTTTTTGTTTATTTTTTAGCTATTATCTTTTTTTAATTAGATAAATATTGTAAGAAAATTGATCACTGGAGTTAGAGATAGCAAAAAAATTAAATTTTACGAGATTCGACCCGCCTTGATCTAATAAGGGTGGGTTTTTGTTTTGAAAAATGGGATCGAGTCAAGGTTGAGGCTTTTTTTTTTTATGAAATCGAAGTTGGATTGAAGGTAGGTTTAGAGTTCTCTACCCTAACCTTTCTTGGGATATATATAAAAATATATTATATTATTATTTAATTTTATATTTATATATTATATAATAAAATTATTATTTAATATCTAAATTTAATAAAATTATTACATTTATTATAATTAAAATTTAATTTATATTAAAAAAATAATAACCATGATATAAATTTTGCAAGAAAACTTATCATTGTTAGTGCCACGTGCCAACTCAACTTTATTATTTATTTATTTATTTGTTTTTTGTTTTTTATTTTTGTTTTTAGATGTTTTTTATTTTTTTTAATTAGATAAATTTTGCAAAGAAAAAAGCTAATGGAAGTGTCTACATGTCACTCCACTATAATTTTTTACTTTCATCTTTTTTTTTTTTTTGTATTTTTAAATTAGATAAATTTTACCACAAAAGGAGTTAGTAAATAAGGATGACAAAATTATCTATATTTGACGAGTTTTGATTTGCCTAGATCTGACAAGGGGCGATATTTTTAAAATCAAAATAAAGCTGAGGTGGATTTTTTTTTTTAAGAAAACAAAATTGGGTCGAAAACGGGTTTAGGGTATTTGACCCCGATTCACATCAAAGTGTATATTAAAACTATATATTTTATTATTTATTTAATTTTATATTTATATAAATATATTAATAAAATTATTATTTGATACCTTAATTTAAAATATTAACTTAATAAAATACTACATTATTTTATATGGTTATACCTTAATGTTCAAGCTTATTGATACATATAGTTTTGGCGTTATCATCTTTTAAAAGATTATAGTTTCTTTAGAGTCTATTTAAATAAACGATGAAATTCAAAACAATGGTAAATGTGAAATTAGTTATTTTAATAAATTAAAATCAATAATAAAATATGTATTTAGATATAAAAATAACAATGACAGTGAAATAAACTATAATGAGAATAGAAAATTATTATTAATGACATTATTAGAATAAAATTTGTATGTAATAAATAATTATTAAATTATTTTAAATAATAGTTTTATGAAAAAATTATTAAAAAGTGACAATAAAAAATTAAAACAAAATTTATTTATTTATTAGTTTACTATATAATAATAAATTTTTTTATCAATTTATTATGTAATAAAAAATAAAATGAATTAAGAAAAAAAAAAAGAGTTAAGACATTTTTGGGTTAACATTAAAATTTTTGGGAAAAAAATAAAAAAAGTCGTGGTGCGACTGACTACTGGACCTTTTATGTCTGGTGAGCAATCGCCACTTGCCTCACTGCACTGGAGATTTGTTTGGGTCTCAAACGATTAGTGGGCACAAAATTTGATTGCAATTGTATCTGGTGTGATTAAATCCAAACCAAATTTTAGTGTAGCTAATTATATTTTGAATTCATTTCCTACCAATTAATATGTATTTTAGATAGCATGATTGATGTTTTGAATTTCAAACTTGACTTTTTATTTTTTTTGCCTTTGTTCATTTTTTTAGTTTTTTTTTTTATTTAGATAAATTTTAAAATTAAAAAAACAAGTTGAGATGTCCACGTGACATTATCATTTGGATTTTTTTATTTGTTTAACTTAAATCTTCATAAACATTATTGTCCATACATAAAATAAAAAAATTAAATCCACAAAGCACGGACATACTTCTAGTTTGTTGAAAATATTGGATCCAAGAACTCGCTGAAGGGCCGATCCTCCACAAGAATTAAGCCAATTGGCAGTGCCAAACTATGATTTAAGGTGTATTTTGTGTCCTTTCATGCTTTACTGTGTTTGACACGATTCCTTGCGGTATTAGTCCTTATCCAGGTACTGTGTTTCTCTATCCTTAATAATTGTTTACTAGAGATACCAGTTGCCTGTCTTGCTTTGTTTCTTCATCAGTGAGATGAGCCTGCTCAAATTAACCCAAAACATATATTTCCTCAAATCAATACCTTGTCTTTCCTTGCAAAACTGTTTAAACTACTAATGTTTAGGTTCACTCCTCGAATTAAATCAACAAGCAACGGAAATTTAGTTAAATGCATGCTTTCAACGATAATTATAAACCATATATGAAACAGGTAATCACAATTACACATTAAGTTACAAATCTCCAACAACTGTGAATCAACACCGTGATGGAATCAAACATCCGAAATATTAAAGAAAAGGAAGGGTGTACAAGGGAGAAATGGTTTGGCAAAAGAGCCAGAAAATTATTGTCTTTTGACAAGTACAAACTACAACACCAAGTGCCTGAAATTGCTCTTAACAAACAGTAGGTGGCAGATTACTGTATTTTTTTCCCTTTTCTTTTTGTAATTTTATAATGATATTTTACGTTGAATCATGCTTTGGGTGACTTTTGATTATTGCTTGTCGTAAAAGTATAAAGTTGAATTTTTTAAAGTTAAATAATTTGATGAAATGGCGTATTGTTGGTTTCGAGCACACGAACAATTCATTCTAAATTACCCCCTTTGTAGTCGGATGGAACAGGAATCAAATGGAAATCTGTCATTTCCTTTGCAAACGACAAAATCCAAACACGACATGTGAATCTAGATCTGCCATGACATTTAAATTATTGACAAAACACTTGTCCTAGAAAAGATTTGTTTTTGCCCGAAAACTTTCTGCTGGGGAAACCCGGGATTGTTCCTGAGCAAACTTTCAGCTTTTGGAAGGCACAGACAATGACCCCTGATCACCAGTTGGCTGTGAAAGTGGAATATTCGTGGCGTGCATTCGCCCCCTGAAAGCAGAAAAGAAATGTCCAAGAGAGCCGTGAAAGATTTTAAAAGAGCAGCCCAAACCGCTAATCCTCACGACTTCCTGGTACTAAAAGTCGTTCATTGAATTTACTGGCAATCATGTTTTGTCGTCCACGAGAGTATCATGGAGTACGTGGCCATTGCTCTTATTGGAGGGTATAAATGTCAAAGCAAATAAGGCTGATTTTTGAATTCTGCGTTTTCGAGTCGCCCCACCAACAAACTGACAAAAGAAAAAAAAGGCTAATCAACATAGAAAAAATAAACGTGTTTCGATGTGACATGTCCATTCGATAGAATTTAACGAAGATTTCTTAATCAATGTGAGGCGCTTTGCTGTTAAGATTAGCTATAAGCAAATACAAAGTTTCTCTTTAAGCCCGGATTTCATTTCCCCAAGATCAGTTTTTTTTTTTTTTTTTATGGATTTTAGTTTTTATAAGTTGCTCAATTTTATTTTAAAATAAAAATTAAGTAAATAGTAATTTGGGTAATTGGATTTTATTGTCAAAACTAAAAGATAACATATTTTCAAAATTTATTCTTATTTGAGATATATCTGATAAGATCATATATATTCCTTATAAAATATGAGTAATTATCATGTATTCAAACTTGCAAATATCTTTTTATTTTTAATTTTCGTATAAATAATCATGAATGGCAAGAGAAACTGAGAAAATATAGAGAATTAGACATGTTTTACACCCTCAGTCCCTCACTTTAGAAAGAGAAAGCCAGAAAGGGTTCAATTTTTTTGTTCAACCAAGTAATTGTATTAATTAGTAGTGATTGAGTATTATATTATTAATTCAAATGATACATATTTTGGTTATTTTAGATTGTGAATTTGAAGAAATTTAAATACTTAATATTTTACGAGTTAAATAGATAGATACTAAAAATAAAAGTAAATTAATATTTTTAAGTAATTAGTCTTGCAATATTATTATTTCAAATTCTCCAATAATCTTTTTTAATAAATAAATTTAAATATACCAATATAAAATATAGGTCCTTAAAATATCTTATCTACTCATAAAAACTGTACTTTCCTCTATACTATAAGAAATCATGTTACAAGACAAATCAACATTGACTTCCAAATTTATTTTAAAAAAAAGAAAAGAAAAATTAAGTTATAAATTTATTTATAAATTTATTGAAATACTTATTGTTAAAAAATAAAATTTTTAGAACATATTATGAAAATTTAAAATGTATAATATTTTATAGTAAACATAATTTGACAATCTCTGTATTAATAATTTTAATAATTATTTTTTATGTAAAACACAATAAATTTTGACTAAATATTTATTTGAAGTAAATAAATTAAAAATTATATTATATTTTATCTTTAATTGATTGCTATAAATATTTGGTTAACCAAACTTTTATCTATTTATCTTTAAATTGAAATTTAAAAAAAAAATCTGTTTAAAAAGAATATATCATAGCAGAAGAAGGAGATAATGGAGTAATAAGTGAAACTCTCAGTCTTAGTTTTTCATTTTATCTTCCGTGTGAGATCTGGCCGATTCTGCCGCGATTCTCTACGGACTAATCTACGTTGCACTCCACGACAACGACAACAAAAATCATTTTTTATTTTTTAATTATATTTTTTTCGGAACTCTATTTATTGAAACCACTTCGACTTGGCCAACCGCTGCCTCATATTCTTCGCAGCCCCTCTCTCAGTCTCTCTCTCTCTCTCTTACACTCTCGTACTCTTCCCCCTAAAATAAGAACTGAAGCTTTGAGTTGATCGACCCGACTCAGCGAGACTCACTCGCTTTAAAATTGACCCCATGGATCCTTCCCGTGCTTTTGTGACAAATGTCAAGCGTCTCATTGTCAAGGTTTCTGTTTTTCTCAAATATTGGTTTAACCAATTTCTTATTATTATTATTTTTGATAATGTGGTTTTGATTTGAAGTTTTTAATCAAGGACTAATTTTGATTTATGGGTTTTGATTAAAAAAAAAGGTGGGAACAGCTGTGGTGACTCGAGCTGATGGGAGATTAGCAGTGGGAAGGCTTGGAGCTTTATGTGAACAGGTAAATATTGAAAGAAGAAAAGGGCACAATGGGAATTATGAGATTTTTTTTGTCACATTGTGCAACATCTCTCTAGGAAGGGGATGGTATGGCTGACAAATTTGTTAATTTGTTTTTATGAATCGGTTGCTTGCAGCTTAAGGAACTAAATTCTCAAGGGTATGAGATTGTTTTGGTCACTTCAGGTGCTGTTGGTCTTGGTCGTCAAAGGCTTAGATACAGGAAATTGGTTAATAGCAGGTATCAATTTCTTAAATACCCTTTTTGGGTGCATCATAAACATCACAGTTATTGCCTTTCGAGAAAAATTTTAATTAAAATATTTTCGTATTTGTTTTGTAGTTTGGCTGATCTTCAAAACCCACAAGTTGAACTTGATGGGAAGGCTTGTGCCGCTGTTGGGCAGAGTAGTTTCATGGCTCTTTATGACACATTGTTTAGCCAGGTTAAAAATAATATGATTTCTTGTCTTGCTTATTATGCATTTGGCAGCCTTTTTTTAAATGTTCAATTGCATTAATATGATACTCAATCTTTATGCAGCTTGATGTCACTTCTGCGCAACTTCTTGTGACGGATACTGATTTTAAGAATGCTAGTTTTAGAAAGCAACTCTCTGAAACAGTGAAATCTTTATTAGCTTTGAAAGTTATTCCTATTTTCAATGAGAATGATGCAATCAGCACTCGAAGAGCACCTTATGAGGTATGCCATCTCTTTCCCCTAAATCTGAATTCTCTTTTGCTGTTCATTCTCTTATAGCTACGTGTGCCTGCTAATAGTCTTTTGGCTTTTGGTCGTGTCCTAATTTTGGAATAGGTTGGCAAAATCAGTTTATACATATGATATCTCATGTCTGTTTCCTAGATGAGGATTTCAGCTTTTGGGAGATAGTGTCAGTAACACATATGTGCCCGTAAGAAGAGTTCAGAGGAGACTTACAGTCCGTTAGGTTTTCCTCATCTATCAGTTCACTGTCCATCTAGTCATATAGAATGGTGCTTTTAAACTAATTAACTAGAGTGACCAAGAATGAGAGAGCTATCCAACACATTTCCATGCGTCACACTTGGGATATTAACAGGCTAATGTAAAACCTTTTCTTTAGGTCTTTTGTACCAAGGCCTTCCAATTCAAGCTTCCTCCTTTTGTTGTGTGTCTGAAGTGTCAAAAAAAGAAACCTTTCTGTTTGTTCTATTCTTGCTTTCAAGCTGCTTCTTTTGTTTCTGACAAATTGATTGCAAGTGTTTTTCAGGATTCTTCTGGTATATTCTGGGATAATGACAGCCTGGCAGGTCTCTTAGCTTTGGAACTAAAAGCTGATCTCCTTGTTTTGTTGAGTGATGTGGAGGGCCTGTATAGTGGACCGCCAAGTGATCCAAACTCAAAGTTGATCCATACATATGTAAAAGAAAAGCATCAAGGAGAAATAACATTTGGAGACAAGTCAAGGCTGGGTAGAGGGGGTATGACTGCAAAGGTTAATGCTGCTGTATGTGCAGCTTATGCCGGTGTCCCTGTTGTTATTACTAGGTACAGCCAAGATCCAACTCCACAAACCTATTAACAGATAACCATGTGATTCATATTCCTGACAGTTTAACAAGCTTGTTTAATTCTTGATAAAATTGGTTCATGCTAGTGAGTTTTTTATAGGTTAATTACTAAGTCCTCGTGGTGGGTTAGCGAAACCCTGTTCCATTGAAAGAATATAAGTAGCCACTCTGTATCCTTGTTAATTCATTAGAATTCCACTTTTCCCTTCATTTCTTATTCTTTTTAAACCTTTTCTTTCTCTTTTTGGACGAAAACATTGTTAAGGTGTTCCTGTGATGAAAATATTCTATGATTTGAAGAGTATATCTATGTTATCTATCATTGGGTGTCTAATCATTTTTTTATTCACTTTAATAGTTAGTATTTCTAAGAGGAAAGGGTTCTCGTTTTTTACTATGAATTGTTTCATCATCATACTCCTCATTTTGCTCTACTTCTGGTTTTGAAGTGGCTATGCCACTGACAACATTATAAAGGTACTTCAAGGAAAGCATATTGGTACCCTTTTTCATCAAGATGCACACTTATGGACTTCAGTTAAAGAAATTGGTGCACGTGAGTTGGCAGTCGCAGCACAGGATTGTTCTAGACGGCTTCAGGTGGGAAACATCATTTCTTCCTGTAGTCACCATAAAATCTCTCTTTTAGGCTCCATGTTCTATTAGATGAAGAAGTTAGGTATGAATGTTTTTCTAAATGATCTTAATTGCAGGCAATGCATTCTGAAGATAGGAGGAAAATTTTGCTGGACATAGCTGATGCCCTTGAGGCCAATGAAAGTTTGATTAAGGTTGAAAATGAAGCTGATGTTGCTGCTGCCCAGGATGCTGGATATGAGAAATCACTAATATCTCGTTTGTCCCTGAAGCCTGGAAAGGCAAGCATTTGTTGATTCTTGGATTTTTGTGATTGTAGATAAATCAATTTTCAATTTTGTGTGTGATTGCTGCCGTTTGATATCCAACCCTTTTCCATTAAGTCTTTTGCACAAGCACATTCCTCAGGTTTCATGCAAGTGATTTTGTTTTACAGATATCTGGTCTTGCAAAATCTATTCGTGTACTAGCTGACATGGAAGATCCTATCGGTCATGTTTTAAAGAGAACAGAGGTTAGAAAATCCTTAAAAATATTTAAGTAGGAGTGTGTCGATTTGTTTTCCTCATCACCTATTTTGACCCTTACTTTGACTGCCCTTGTCCCAGCTTGCAAATGAACTCATCTTGGAGAAAACATCTTGTCCTCTGGGTGTCCTGCTGGTTGTATTTGAGTCTCGACCTGATGCCCTTGTTCAGGTAACGGACAATGACTTTTAGTTATGTCAACCTGTATTGTTTAGCTTATAAGGTGTTGGTGAGATTACAATTTCATCTGAAGAATTCATGATTTCATGTGATCTTGGGGCTTCAATTTCTCATGTTTCTTAATTCTTAAGGATGATTAGCCAGCCAGTTTTGGTGGTTGATTGTGTTAAGTTGATTTCTACATGATCCTAGGTCCACTAAGCAGTTGTCTTGTTCTATTTCATGCAAGTGAAACGCCATCATTTCTGTCTTATTTCAGTGACAGATCATCTACCATTTGACTTTGAGCGGATGCCCACATTATGTAGGGTCACATTCCTTCTTCATACTATAGAGTCTACCAGACTGCTTTCTCTTGCTAGATCAACATGAGATATCGCAGTTCAACACTGGTCTATTTGATTAATGCATGAAGATTCTTTTCATCTTTCTGTTCTCTAGCTTTGGAGTATTATTTTTATGTTGTATCTTATTTTCTACCATTTTTATCTTAAACTCTATCTTTGGTATCTTCTTTTCTGTGATTTTTATCTCAATCTCTTTGGGTTCATAATATTTTCTTGATTATTTTACCATAATTTTCTTTCCCTTTATGATTTGACAGATAGCTGCACTAGCCATTCGAAGTGGGAACGGCCTACTGCTGAAAGGTGGCAAAGAAGCTAAGCGGTCTAATGCAATCTTGCACAGGGTCTGATTCTCTGGGCTCCTGCAAATACTTATACTGAGCATAAACCTTGTTGCTTTTCTTTCTCTTCTCCATTTTTTTTCTGCTTTAAATAATATCTTTTTCTATATTGTTAGGTCATTACTTCAGCCATCCCAAATAACATTGGTGACAAACTTATTGGACTCGTGGCTTCAAGAGAGGATATTCCTGATTTACTTAAGGTGATTTGCAGGATTTAGAGTTTATGACAGCTCTTTGTTATGTGATGTTTTTAAGCTTTCTATTTTGCCGCAGCTCGATGATGTTATAGATCTTGTGATCCCCAGAGGCAGCAATAAACTTGTTTCTCAAATTAAGAATTCGACGAAAATTCCTGTTCTTGGTCATGCTGGTAAGAAAAAATTTGCCACTTTGATGATCCACGAGGTAGAGCTTCAACTGAGCTTTCAACTTTTCTTTACAGATGGAATTTGTCATGTATATGTTGATAAATCAGCTAATGTGGATATGGCCAAACTGATTGCTCTGGATGCAAAGATAGATTATCCTGCAGCATGTAATGCTATGGTAATTTCATTTTACGTCAATTTCTGCTTCTGTTCCCATTAGCATATTTGACTTTGTTAAGTGCATATTTCATTCATATGCCATTCTGTTTCATATCATAATTTATCCTGCACAATTCTCTTAATTTTCTATGTAGTTTGTTTTGAAGTGTCTTAACCATGCTGTCTTCAGGAAACACTTCTAGTACACAAGGATTTGTCAAGCAATGGTTTGCTTAATGAGCTTATTGTGGAACTCCAACAAGAAGGTATGATTATGTGAATGGCTTTCTAACTACCTAGTGCATTCAAGTTATAAATCGCTTACAGTTTTCTCGTATGCTAATTCATTAAATTTGGTGGTTTCATAGCATTGTTCTTTCATGATCATGTAACCCAATCAGTTGTGAAGCTTGTTGTGCAATCTAGTTGAGAGGGTGACTCAAATATTGACTTCACTTACTAAGCAATAAATGAAAGAGAACTTCAAATGCAGAATTTTGTCTAATATGAAGCAACATTAGTTAATTTTAGAGTGGAGATATCTGGAGATAAGGTGAACTAGTTATGGATTTGCATAAACAAGTATGTCTTGGCAAACTTGCACAGATAGAGAAAGATGGCAAATTTAATCGGTGCTATGTTTGACAGCATATAACATGAGAATGTGACTTTGTCATAACAACAAAGAAGAGAAGCCTAAAATTTTTTATCTGTTTAATATAAGGATTGGTCACTTCGCAATACTATGCATGATCGGATGGAAGTACAGAAAGTTTGTGTTAAATCATGAAAGTAGAACATATTTGTATCTGTGGGTACGGTTCTGTTTGAGGCTGCTAAGTAAAATGCATCTGAAGGTCATTGTATTTTCTTTTTTCTTCACTTTGCTGAGTGTGTTGCATGTGGCAAAAGTTATAGCAATTCCCAGAAGGATTATCTAGAGATATGTGAACTATTGTGGGATTATTTGCAGGTGTTACCCTTTACGGTGGACCAAGAGCGAGTTCCTTGTTAAACATTCCAGAGATACATTCATTTCATCATGAATACAACTCAATGGCTTGCACAATTGAAATTGTGGATGATGTGCAGGCTGCTATTGACCATATACATCAACATGGAAGGCATGTCATGTCTATCAGAACTCTTATTCGTTTTCTTTTCATTGCTTTATTTGTTCCAGTGAATACTTTAGCTGCCTTTCTCTTGATTTTAATTGACTTGCTTTCTCTGCAGTTCTCACACTGATTGCATTGTCACGGAAAATCATGAAGTTGCTGAAATTTTCTTACATGGAGTTGACAGGTAGGCTTACTTCGTGGGTTGAAGTTCTACTTTATTTGGACAGTCACACAAGTGTTCTATATGACTTATCTCATTATCACCACAGTTATTCGTGAAGTGATTCTTCTCTTGCCTGGTAGTCATGTTTGAGTATATAGATACATTAAGTTGTTATTGTTCTCATAGTTGAGCCAATGATTTGCATTCTTTAATTTGGGTAACTATTTTTCGTTCTCGTTGTTGGGTTAATGTTGGTGACATTGCAATTTGACTATCTGTTCCTGTTACAGTGCTGCAGTATTTCATAATGCAAGCACACGATTTTGTGATGGAGCACGATTTGGACTTGGTGCTGAGGTATTCAATCTTCCAAATTCCTAGTGTTGGACAACATGGTCGATTTTATGAACTGGTTCTATTTGATGCATGGATTTTAACAGGTTGGAATAAGTACTAGTAGGATCCATGCCCGAGGTCCAGTTGGAGTTGAAGGATTATTAACAACTCGATGGTATGCAAGTTTCTGATTAATCTTTCTTCCTAAAATTTGTCATTATTATCTGGATTGATTAACATATTTGTTGTTGACAATGAGAGCATGAATAAAGTTCTACAGTTTAGTATGCTTCAGTTTTCATTTGCAATTTTTTTTTTTTATAGCAGTTACTTCGTTTAGAGCATGATCTGCTTAGCATGCTCTTCATTCTTCATTTGCTTAATGTGTTTTTCATTTACATGCATTTTTTTTCTGCTTTTCTATCCCTTACTTCTCTAGATCTTGATTTTTACGTTCTCACTTTTCTTTATACAAAATTTCAATTTGCTTAGACTAAAATGTTATGTCAACATGCAGTGGATATTAAAATCTTGTAACTATGTGCGTGTTAAAAATTGTAGGACTTTGAGAGGTAGTGGCCAGGTGGTGGATGGTGACAAAGGGGTCGTTTACAGCCACAAGGATCTTTCCCTGTAAACTCAGTAGTCTGTTTCAAGAAATGCAAGCAATATGGTGTTTTTTTTTACCCCTTTTGGTCTTATGGTGCTTAGTGTTAGTTTCTATCATGTAATATAAAATACTCTGCTTCTGTAACCGCGGAGCGCGTTACTCTAATTTTTTCCACTTTTTGCCCTTATCCTATCCCATATCTAAAATTTCAGACGTACGGATCTACACAGGGCCACATGTTAGATTTTTTTTAATTTTTTGACTTTTTTTAAATATTTAATTTTTTAAATTATATAAAATATATTTTTAAAGATTTTTGTGTGGAATTTATTTATATCAATTTTTTCTTTCACTTTTTTTTAATATTTAATAAATATTTTTTTAATTTTATTATTTTTATATAAGACCCATTTGATATTAAAGATATGTGTTTTTCTTTTCTTTTCTTTTCTTTTATTTTTATCTATTTACTAAATAATTTTGTATATTTTAATTTTGTTATAAGAATTGATATCAAAGCTATGTTACTTGTCAAATTAAAATTTTTTAATTTTTCATATTTATTTATTGATTAAAATTATTTTTTAAAAAAATTTATATAATTTAAATTATTAATGTAATTTTTAAAGATATAATAAAATATTTTAAGTTTAATTTTATAGATTAAAAATAATTTTTTTTACTTTAAGAGGATTAAATTATTTTATATAAAAAAATGACAATTTTTTTATAATTTTATATTTTTAAATTAGATACAAAATTTATATAATATAAAATAATTATTATATTATTTTATTTATTATTTTATATATCAAATATGATCTCAAATTTTTATATATAAATTTGTGTTGATGTACGGATATACTTCTTCCATGATTGGCTATCATTTTTCTTTTTCTCCGTGTGACACACTTCTTCCATAGTTGGCTTTAATTTTTTGTTTCTTTGCGTGACGCAAGTCACTTTTTTTAACTTTTGACGTATTTAATATTTTATAAATTTCTTGTTCGGTGGAGACTAATGTTTTATGTTTTTTTTTTTTTTGTAAGATCCACATTTTTGTTTTGTGTATTTTTTTTTATATATTTCTTAATTTTTTAAAATGTGGAACTCAATCTTTTATTATTTTTCCATTGGGATCATTTTTTTGTTTTTTTTTAACTTTTTTCTTTAGTGCCACATGTTTTTTTTATTTTTAACTTGAATAAATATTTTTTATTTTTTAATTGGACCTACTTGAAACTAATTTTGTTTTTACAAAAAAACTTAATTAATCCTTGCTATATTTTTTGGACCTATACCAAGAATATGTCACATTTTTTTTTCAGTTTTTAACTTTTGTATAAAATATATTTAATAAATATTTTTTTAAATTTCATGTCTTAGTGGCTCACTTTGTATCAAAGATATGCTCGGCTTATTTCTTTTTCGTCATTTTTTTACTTTTATTTTTTTTCTTCATTTAATTCCTTTGTCTTTTAATTAGATAATTTTTTAAAAAAAGTCAAAATATGTGTGCAAATGGCATCTTTTTCTTTTTGTCTTTTTAGTTTTTTTTTAAATTAGATAATTGACAATAAATATAATTTATAAATTAACTTTTTTAAAAAAATTAATTGAGATATAAATAATAAAATAACTCATATCAATTAGCTTCGATATGTGTGGATTTGATAGATGCTTTTTTTTTTTAACGGGTTCGAATTGAGTTTTTTTCAAAAACATCCAAAGTCAAAGTCCAAGGCGAGTTTATAGTATTTCATATTTCTTTGATTATATATATTAAATTATATTTTAATTATTTATTTATTTATATATATATATGATATTAATAAAATTATTATTTAATCTTTTAATTTAATAAAAATATTATATTTACATATAATTATGATGCAATTCATTTGTATAAATTTGAGTCATTTTACTTTTATTTGATCCTCATTTAAGGCTTTACCGTGACATGTTTCTTTTTTATGGTTTTTTTTTTGTTTTTTGCTTTTTCTTTAAATTTTTTTTAGACTTTTTATTTTTTATATCCATAATATTAATTTTGTAGATTTTGGATGAAGGCAAAGGTGTCCACGTGGCACCCCACCTTTCCACTAAAATCTCTATTTAAAATTTTTTTTTGTTATTTTACTTTTTGATTTTTTTATTAAGATCATAAAATAATCAAAATCCAATATTTTTTAATCAAGGTTATAAACATCATATCGGATAATATTTCAGTTTTCTTTAAAAAATGATATATGTTGGTACTAATTGTTTAGGCATATTATTTCTAATTTTTTGATTTAGTATAAATGTATTTATAAAATATACATGAACTTATTCATAATAATACTAGTAATAATCTACAAAGTAAATATGCAATATCTTCCAAAATTAAATAAATAAGTTTAAAAGTATAAGAAATAATATCATCAATTTATCATGATATTTTTAAACACTTAATCTGATCATATAATATTTCAATAAGTAATTTTCTTTTTTCATATAATATTAAGATAAAAATAAAGAGATGAGAAAAATAATCTTGACTTTATGATTATTAAACTTTGTAAAGGGAGCATGATTGTTTTCTTAAAAGAGATTGAAATACTTATGAATTTTAGTTCAAAAAAATAAAGTATAAAAAAAAGTTACAGTAAAAAATAAAGAAAATCAACTTTCAAGGGTTATTTTGTCAATTAATTTTATTTTTATTAGGTTAAAAATAATCAAATAAGAATAGACAAATTAAAAATAGTAAAACATATTTCATATTTATGTACCGATCGAAAAAAGAAAATCTATCAAAATTCACCTAAACTATCCAAAACCAATAAAAATAACCGGTATTGCCCGATACCAAGTTCAATATGAAAAATGTCCTTTAAATATATCTGTTTTGATATAACTTAAGTGTACCAATCAATACAACCAATATTGAAACGAAATTAATAACATTGATTTTAATTCACCTCAGTCCAATTGATACATTTTTTTTAAATCAAGGTTTTTTTTTTTTTTTAACATCGAGATTAAGTCAGAGATGATTTAGGATATCCTGTCACGTCTTAGATATATATAAAAATATCTTTTTTAGTTTTTGATTTTATATTTAAATATATGTATTATATTAATAAAATTATTATTTTATACTTTAATTTAATAAATCTATATAGTATCCGTTTGACTTACTTTTCTTTTCTTTTTTTTTGTCATCTTTTTTGTTTTAGTTTTAGTTTTTAGTTTTTAGTTTTTTTATTTTTTAACTTTTTTAATTAGATAAATTTTGTAAGGAAAAATTAATTGAAATAAGAATGATAAAATAATTATTATCTGATGGGTTCTGATTCACCTCGATCCAATAGATACAATTTTTTTAAAATCCAAGATCAAATTAAGATTATTTTGAAAATCAAGCTCAAGTCGAAGGCGAATTTAAAGTGCTACATCATATCTCCAGTATATTAAAAAAATATATTTGATTATTTATTAAATTTATATTTATATATATTATATTAATATAATATATATTTAATATTTTATTTCAAAAAAATTATACTTATACATAATTAAGATATATATTTATATTAAATAATTTTGATCAATTTGGGTTGGATATGGATTATACATATATATAACAGGCTAAGATCATATATCAATAAATAATAATTCAATGTTGGGTCAAAATTAAAGTTGAGTTGAATTATTAAAAAAATGAATTATAATTGAACTCAGCATAAACTCGTTATGACATGTTATCTTTAAATGGATGTATTCATTAGCATCCTTATTAATGTGGTTGTTTTTTTTTCTTAACTGCTTGGGCTTTTTTTATATATTTTTTAATTATCTATTTTAATATATTTATATATGTTTGGAAAAATAAATTGACAATAAAAGTGATCATGTGACATTCCATTTTTTTTCCTTTTTTAACCCTTCCTTTTGTTGTTTTTTTAGTTTTTTCCTTTTTTATTTTTTTAAATAAAATAAATTTTATATAAAATAGAGTCGGTGTAAGTTGAGGTGTTAAAACAACACATATCTAATTGTTTTCGATCTGATTGAAGTTAATCGAGTCAAGATCGGATAATTTTTCCTTTTTGAAAAAAAAAAGTCAGATCAAAAGTGAGCTTAAGGTGTTTTGTTCCACCCCCTTTCAAGGTATATATATAAGAATTTACATTTTATTTATTTAAGTTAATTTTATATATATTATATAAATAAAGTTATTATTTAAAATATTTTTTAATAAAATAATATATTTAAATATGATTAAGATGTAATTTATATTAAAAAATTATATTTCATCAATGTTATACTATTAAATTGATTTTTGGTTAAGTTAAATTGAATGAGGGTTATATATATGTTGAGTTGGGATCAAATATAAAAAGTAATAACTTGATACTGAGTGAAAGTAAGGACAAACATAAGCCCGCTCCTACCTAACCCTTTAGCATCCTTAAGTGAAGCTGTCAACGTGATACCCTTATTTAATTCTTTTTAATTTTTTTCCTTTCGCTTGGGCCTTCTTTTTTTCTTTTTTTTAGTTTTAGCTTTTTTAAATTATTTATTTAAATATTTTTAACTATGTTTAGGAAATAAATTTGAAAACATGGATTTCTTTTGAATTTGTTATACAAGTTATCGAAATGAAATGCATATATTATCCATAAATTAATTGATATAATTTCTCTAATTATTGCTTTTATTCAAAAATTATAAATGAAATTATACTTACTAATTTATTAAATTCAATATTATTGAATACAAATAAAAAAATTTTGATCCCATAACAAATTACGTTAGTTTAGATAAATTTTGTGAAAAATTAATATAGGTGCCCATGTAATACTCTAATTTGTTTTTTTTTTTTTTTGACTTTTTTAATTAAATAAATTTTACAACAAAAGAAGCTAAAGGATAAGAATGATCAAATAATTTATATTTGATGGATCCTCACTTAATTGAGATGTCTATATAGTACTCTAAAGAGCTTTCTTTTGTTTTTTTTTTTTCTTAAATGTTTTAATTTTTTTCTTTGATTTTGTCTTTTTTTTTAATCTTTTTAATAAAAATAATTTTGTAAAAAAAATTATGTATGTGTTTACATGGTACCTCATTTGGTCTTTTTTTTAATTTTTAATTAGATAAATTTGTACAAAATATGTCAATTGATAGAGATATCAAAATTATTTATATCTAACGGGTTTTGATTTGTTTGAATCCAATAAGGGGTGATCTTTTTAATCGAAATTGGGTTAATATGGATAGAGTTTTTTTAAAGAAAAATGAGATTTGATTGAAAGTGTATTTACAGTGATTTATCCCAACCCTTTTTAAGTATTTATAAAAATATATTTTTTATTATTTATTTAGTTTTATATATATTATGTATTATATTAATAAAGTAATTTTTCACCTTAATTTAAGAAATTTATATTTTAAATTCAATATTAGATGTCAATGTAGTGCCATCTATTAGCGTTTTTTTTTTTTTTTTTTTACTCATTTTTAGTTTTTTTCCTACTTTTTTAGTTTGCCATTTTCCCACTTTTTCCACTTTTTTTGTTTTTTATTTATTTTTAGATTAATTTTATGAGAAAAGCATACCAACTAAGATATCACATTTCATTCCTATTTTTTTTTAATTTGATAAATTTCATAAAAAAATACAATGAATAGGTATAATAATACAAAAAAAAAAAATTTGTCTATGATTACATCAAGCAATTTAAAACAAAGACACAATAACCTCGTACAAAATCGTTATGAAAAAGATATGAAAGTGACATATGCTAAAATTTTAATAAAAATTATATAAGAGTTGAACAGAAATCCAAAAATGTATTTCATAATTTTTTTATATCGAAATAAATTATAATAAGTAATTTTCGTATAAAATATAATATGAATTTTTATTATTTTATACAACACAAACATAAAAATTGTTAGGTCTATCCGCTGTAACGTGCGGCACCTTTCTAGTTATTATTATGCTTTCAAAATTTTTCTTGCCTTGAATCTAGATCATGTTTGACACAGAACCTTTAATATTTATATATGGATCATGCTTGACGCAGAACCTTGTACATTTGTCTTATCTGATGGACAGGTATTTTAAGATGCATCTTCTAGAAGTGTTGGCTAGATGAGAAGGCGAAAGGTGACAAATTTAAATTCTGACCACTGGAGTGAAATATAACAGCAGATTCATTCGTGACAAAAGAAAAGTTCAAGTCCAAGTGATAGGCATCATTTGAGACCAGGACACCTATTCTGCATTTTAAATGAGGAACCTCGAGGTTCATATTTTGGAGTATCACACGCCGAGGGTCGAAAGTAGAAAAGCCATTTATTAATTAAGCTCAGCTTAGAATTTAAACGATAAGTACCCAAAAGGCCAAGAATTCATTGTTCCTGAATTAACACAGAACTTTGCCAAAGTACTCAGAAATGGAAACACTAGAGTTCAGAAAGCGACTGCTGTCTATGACTTGACTATTACTCTGAATCAAGATTGTCCTGATTAATCTGCCAACGAATTGATTGCGGAAACTTGCCCCTGCCTTGTTTTTGTGCAGAGAAAGTGGAAAGCATAATAGAATCTACAGCTTATATTTCACCATCCCACAGTTCTTCGAGGCTCTTGTAAGGACTACAAGTTTCATGTATAGCAAATTCCCCTCGGAGGAGCCTTTGCTGCATAAGAAAAAAAAGGACTTATTCAGTGATGGGCAATTGAAATTCTTTATTATGCATGCATGTTTGTCCATGTGATGAGCCATCTCTTCCCGCAAGATACAAACACGAGACAAGGCATGTTTACCTGGTGGATGCCTGAGAATTTCGAGAAGAGCTCAGGAGGTATGGACCAATCAAACAAGTTTAAATTTTCCTTGATCCTAGACTCGTTCACACTTTTTGGAAGGACACTGTGTCCACTCTGAATACCCCAGCGCAGGGCAACTTGTGCTGGAGACTTGTTAAGTTTTTCAGCAATCTCAATCAAAATTGGTTCCTTCAAGATTTCTCCTTTAATCCAAGACCCTGGAGATCCTAGAGGGGAATATGCCTGGAAGAATATTCACGATCATATGATTCAAAAATCAAGGATTTGTGAGTATATTATGATTAAAACTTAATAAGGGTTTTACCGATACATGAACTCCAGTGGACTTGCACAAGCTGTGTAGAGCAGGCTGCTGCCAAACTGGGTGACATTCTACCTGATTGACAGCAGGAGGAACTTTTGCAAACTTGAGCAGGTCCTGCAGCTTCTTAGTCGAGAAGTTGCTGACTCCAATGGCCCGAGCCTGGCCAGATGCATACAAGCCCTCCATTGCACTCCATGTCTCTGGAAGACAAAGGGGAGCCATGATTTCAGGCTCCCATCCTCTCATTCCAGGCTTTGTACGAAATGGCCAATGTATCTGTAATGTAAAGGTCAAATTTTAGTGTTTTTCAATCATTATAATGGAAATAAACTAAAATAGCAGATTTTCATTGATGAATTGAGGCAAGATGAATTCTGTTTTCAGTGGTAATTTTGAAATCTTCCTATTAGAACTAAGGGCAATTAACATACAAGATACAGATCAATATAGTCAAGTTGAAGGTCTTCAAGCGTTCTGGTTAACGCCTTTGAGACGTCTTCAGGTGCATGGTCGCTACACCTGTCAAAAAAAAAAAAAAGGAATTTGAAGTCACAAGAGGCAGCCAGATTCTCTAACCTGAATATAAAATCTGGGTTTCAAAGCTTAAAGTCTTTCTGACAGCCATACAAACTATTCCTTTATGCAATCAGAGCTCAACACCAAAAAGGGAGAGAAAGATTAAAATAGATACCATAGTTTTGATGTGATGAACAATTCATTGCGCTTCACCAGTTCTGTGGAAAACAGTCCCTTCAATGCAAGCCCAATCTACATTTCATGAAACATATGCAGCAAAAGAAACAATCAGCTATATCTAGTGACATTTGTAAACAAATTTGGAATTTTTTATTTTTTAAAAAAGGGACAAGTTTACCTCTTTTTCATTATCATAAATATGGGCACAATCGATGTGCCTATAGCCAGCCTGCACAAAAATGGTACCAGAATATTCAAAGCTTCAGCAATTACTTTCCATTTTAACAGTAATAAAACTTGAAATTCATCTGAACTATATGCTTTCTGCGGCAATAAATGTACCAATGTTCAATCTTGTTATACTACAAAATTCCACCTAGATCCTCAAAGTACATTGATGAAGCAACTAATTTCTGGGCAGAATAAAATTGATGAAAATGGGATCGTTCATGAGTAATGAAGGGAAAACTTATAGAATTGGTTCTAATACAAGGAAGAGCAGGAAGAGAAACATAACAAAGGCGATAAATTAAAGATAAAACCTTGACTGCAGCAATGATAGCTTCACCAACAACACCTGGAGGAGCTTTCCATGTTCCCAAACCAACAGATGGCATCTTAGCTCCGGTGTTAAGTTCAAAATAAAAAGGTCCATGTCCAGTTTCCTTCTCCATTTTTCTCCACAGGAATAACCGAAACAAAGAGCAAACACCCAATTACAGTAATCAACTAGCAGTACTATATTGCAATGCAACTGAAAAGGAAACAATTTCAAAGACATAACTTGTTTGATCCGAATAATAAGCAGTAGCTCTTTGGAATAGGTTTGTGGCAGAAAGGGAAAAAAAGATAAAAACCAGATTAGAAAATCTCGATTCTTCAGCTCCAGACCCCGAAACTGGTGGGATAGTTTAGGCTGATCAGGTTGTCATATGTCTACAGAATTGCACATGTAACATGTTTATATACATTGATATCGGAAGTATCAGATTCATTTATATTAGAATCCTAGCATTAACAAGTTGGATCTTTCTAAGAACTCCAAAAAACAAGAAAACACTTAAAGAAAAATGCTCATGGCATACGTCTCTTAATGAAATTGCCGTTTCCTACAAACCAGCTATAGAGGTTAAGCAAAAATTAGGCATACCAACTCTCAATAAAATATACCAACACCTTTTTGTGATGAACAGTCATGATTTACTTAGTCTAAGTAAGAATGTGAGTGGCAAACCTGAAATTAGTATATTATTGTATTTTTTTTCTTATAAAAGTATATTATTGTATTAGATCAATGAAATTGGTGAGAAAATTTATATCAACTTAATTAAAACTTTTTTAAGCAAAAATAAGAGGATATTTTTTTATTGAAAATTTTAAAATTTAAATACTGATCATTAAAATTAAAAACCAAATACTTTATTAATAAGTCATGTTAGCAAAATAAGAAGGTGTTATAAGTGGGCGTTCAACTTTTTTTTTTTTAATCAAATTACTTGATTTTTGATTAATTGGGAACTCTGATAACTTTGAGCATCTTCCTTTGATACATCACTTTTTAATGATGTGATTGGTGTTTACATACAAAGACTTGCAAAGACTTGTTAAGTAATTGCAATATTGCAGGATATAGGCATATAACTTAATATAAATTGGGCAGTTTAGCGGGATTAAAACATTCTTTAAAACTAGCATCGCTCACGTTTTTTTTACGGGTCTAATTTTTTCTTTTGTAATTAATAATATTAAATTTAATAAGTCAGTGCAAATTTTGTTACAATTTTTTAGAAAAACAATGATTAGTAAAAGTTTATTAACTAATTTATGGATAATATATGCATTTCATTCTTATAATTTGTATAATCAACCAAACTTAAATGTATTCTTTCAAATTTATTTTTTTAAACATAATTAAAAATATTAAAATAGCTAAATTGAAATAAAAATGTAAAACTAAAAAAAAAAAGAGGCCCAAACCAAAAAAAAATAAAAATCAAATGAAGATGTCATATGGACACCTCTACTTAGGGATAGTAATAAGTCGAATAAGGGTAGAAGTGAATCTAGAGGGGGGCAGCCACTTCCCCCCCCAAAATGAATAATTTGGCCTTTCTTTACGAACAATTGTAATGATACCGTGAATTTTATAAATTGTTAAAAAATTTACTTTTAAATACAATAAATAATTTAATTTTTTCTTTTTCAATAAAAAATTTCTTTTTTAATTTAATTATTATTATTTCATTGAATTTTTTAGTTCCTTAAAATAAAAAATTCTTTTCAATTAATTGAGCTGTTGATATTAATTATTATGTCAAAATATTTATTTATATAGGGAAAAAATATAATTAAAAGAATTCAATTACCTACCTATATTGTGCACATAGAATTATAAACTTAATTGTATATTATAATTTTTTTGTTTTTTTACCAAAACTTTTCATTTGTAAAACTCAACCTTTTAACGTATTATTTTTATTCTTTATTTTTTAAAAAAATTATTAGTTAGATTTTAATTGTTCTTAAATATCCAATCAATTTCTTTTAATCATAAAAAAAACTTAATTTTTTTTATTTAATTACATTTATTATTTTATTTAACATTAATCTTTTTATTAGATTTTTATCAATTCATCTTACTTTTGTATCAACCCCTCTAAATTAAAAAACCTGGCTTTGCCCTAAGTAAAGATAGATTTATGTTCATCTCGATCCTAATAGGATATCATATTATTATTTTTTATATCCAATCTCGAATCGACGTATATGCTTATAATCCACACCCAGCTTGTTTTGACCAAAAATCAATTCAATAATATAACATTCATGAATATTTTATTTTTTATTTCTAATCTATATTGAACCCTTTATTTTACTATTTATCAGTGCATAAATTCTCTTGTAATTTTTAAATATCAATTTTAATGATATATCAATCAATCAAAAGGATAATTGACAATATAAAAGACATCTTAATTATATACAAATATATTATTTTATTAAATAAAATGTATTAAATAATAATTTTATTAATATAATAATATAAATAAAATTAAATAAATAACAAAAAATATATTTTTATTTATATGTCATGGCAGAACAAGACAAAACATTCTAAACTCACCTTCAATTTAACCTTGATTTTAACTAGATAAGTCATTCTACCTTTGACTCAATTCCAATTTTAAAAAATGGTCTTTATTTGTGCCATAGGATATGAGTTGCTTTGACACTTTGCCTCGACTGATACAACTTAAAGTAATTTAAAAAAAAACTGATCCAATCTTAGATTTAAAAAAAAAAAAACATATATATTTGATCAGGGTGAATCAAAACAATATAAGTGGTTTTATCATCTTTACCTTCATTAATTTTTTTTACCAAATTTATCTAATAAAAAAATAAAAATTAAAAAAAATAAAAAAACTAAATAAAAGTGCCATATAGATTTATTAAATTAAGATATTAAATAACAATTTTATTAAAATAATACATATATAAATATAAATTTAACAAGATAATAAAAAATTATTTTTATATACTATCCTGAATAAAACGAAACATCTTAAATTTGTTTTAAACGAAACATCTTAATTTTCAAAATTAAAATAAAATCTCAACTTGATATCCATTTTAAAAAAATGCATCAATCTAGAACGAATCAAAAAACTTTATGTTTATTGACTTTATTCTTACAAACATTGTTTAATAAAAATAAATGAAATCTTTTAATAAAAAAAATCAAAAAATAAAAAAAAAATGTAGATTTTGGAGGAAAGGTAAGGTGTCACATGGACACCCCCCACCTTTCTCCAATTTCTACAAAATTAATATTATAAATGTAAAGTACAAGAAAATTCATGATAATTATAGAAAAATTATTATTTGATACATTGTAAATTTTTAATTTTATAAGCGGTGCTAAGAAACTTACACATGTTTCACTTTTTAATTAGTTTTTTTTTATTTTTTGTAAATTATAAGTGCAAAAGAAATTATAATTATAATCAAAGATTATATTTATATAAGAAATCAAATATTTATAATCAAATATTATATTCATATGAAAAATCATTGAATAATCAAACAACAAATAGAATATAACTAGACAAATGAATATAAAACTAAATCAAATTCACACAAACTAAAACAAAATTAAATAAATCTATCGTAAAATTAAACTAAACTCGTACGTATTTGAATTTGAATATAAAATCTCATGATCCTATAATCTCATCTTTACCATTAAGCCAAAAGAGTTTTTTTAATTTTTTTAATAAACTTGGTATACGTTAACCTTACTTGTAAAAAGTGTAAAAACTTTTATCACTTTGACTAGTTTTAGTCAAATTAGTTCAAAATTAATTTTAACAAATAAGATAAATCTAGAGAGAAAAATTTGTAGATGGACGATGATCTTTCCAAAAAAGAAAGATCAAGAAAACACTAAGGGAGAAGAAAGGAGTCAGTGATTCTCAGCAAACCCTTAGTTAGAAAAGCAAAGTAATCATCAAGGCATGAAATATGATACTAGTAATAATATTTAGGTCCTTTATGAGCAATAAGATAATTAGGGTCATCTATCTTCTTAATAGACAGGCTACGAATGAAAATCTGTCAATCTGTCGTGGAAAAAAAGTGACACCAAACTCCAAAGAAAGACCATTTCTTTTCAACACATTCATGGTAAATTAGATTAATCATATCTGTCATCCGATGAAGTTCCATCATGGGATCCTAATTCAGCTGTGTCATATTCATATTCGGCCAATCACTGTACTGGACTATTAACCTTGTCGTCAACCAAAACTTTTTTACATTTTCATCCTGATATTTTCTAAGGCCGGCGTTTGGGCGTTTTTTGTCCAATTCTACCGAAGCAATCCATTTGAATTGCAACGGTGGAGTCGTTCCCACCTTCAAAGGGAAAAGATGCTTCTCTTGGCATGGCCAATCTCAGTCATTCATTCCAAAATAAAATGAGATATAAGAAGCACGAAAACTGCAAATTGTTTGGGTAGTCTGTGTGCCACAAACATGCATGTCAACCTTCAAATTTCAAGGTTATTCATGGCCAATTAATCCAAATTCCAGAAAATTAAATGAAACCGAGATGAAAATCAATAACGGTTTATTATAGTTGTGTAGCACAAATATTCTTTAGTTGCTGAACTGATAGACACAATCTGTATCGAAAGAAGTACCAGAAACCTCCCTCTTTGTTCTCCCCCCACCCCAAAGGGCTTCTTCTTTGATCCAGAATTCAATCGCTCAAATCTCACCATCCCAAAGTTCTTCAACAGTTTTGTATGGGCCGAAAGTCTCATGAACAAATGAAGTTCCCCTGAGCAATCGTGCCTGCATAATTGAAAATAGAGCATTATTCAGGAGAAATGATGGTGGAGCAATAGTGAATCAGAATTTAATCAAATGCGTCACTAGTTAGCATTCACTATTATTGAATACCAACAGTTATTAGTAATGTAATAGCTACTAGCCTGTTCAATTTCAGAAAACTTTGCAAATAAGTCCTCAGGAATAGACCAGTCAAAGACATCAAAGTTCTCCTTGATCCACTTCTCATGTGTGCTCTTAGGAAGCACACTATGACCCATTTGCAGACCCCAGCGAATGACAACTTGTGCAGGACTTTTGCCTAATTTCGTTGCAATCATATTTAGAATTGGATGCTTAAGAACATCACTCTTGAGCCATGTTGTGCCAGGAGAACCCAGAGGCGAATATCCCTGAAAAATTATATATATACATACCACTTCATTATTTTTGACTTACACAATGGCAAAGCCATATATTAATATTTGCCCAATCAAAGGCATTAGAAGTCTCTTCTTGTAATTGAATCAAATAATAGTCTAACACAGTGAAACAAGATTAGAATGCTCACCGATAAGTGAATTCCCTTGGATCTGCAAAATTCATGTAGCTTAGTCTGCTGCCACGAAGGATGACACTCAACCTGGTTGACAGCTGGAGGAACACGCGCTACCTCCAGCAAATCTCCCAATTTCTTTGAAGAGAAATTACTAACGCCAAGAGCCCTAGCTTTACCAGAGTCATAAAGCACTTCCATTGCTTGCCATGTACTAGGTATGTCTGGCTGAATAAGGTTTTCATGCTTAAAACCAACCGACCCTTTCTTCATCCGAACGGGCCAATGAATCTTAAAAACAAACACCGTCATATTAGTCACAATTGAAAAATATCTTCAATAACACATCAGGATACTCCAACGTCTAATGATGAAAACTCAACAACTTTAAAACGTGATTCTTAAAACTAGATAACTGCAAAGGTAGCAAAACTAAGAAGACTATATGATCAGGCAATAATTTCCACCTAGGATCAATATTGAATGACCCTGTGTTTAGAACTGCCGTAAACCAGCACACTCAACAGTATAATTAACAGTGAAATGGGTTAGACAATGTAGGTTGGATCAAGCAATACATACAAGGTATAAATCAACGTAATCAAGTTGAAGATCCAGCAAAGTCCGGTCTAATGCTGCCGGCACATCTTCGGGTGCATGATTACTACACCTGTGCATAACTTAATTTTAGAGAGTAATTTTTTAATAAAAGAAAATCCATGGATAAACAGAACATAAAAGATCGAAAACGAACCAGAGTTTGGAGGTGATAAACAACTCCTCACGTTTGACTACACCATCTTCAAACAGCTTCTTCAAAACCCCACCAATCTAAAGCAAATAGAGACATGCACGCAATAATTTACTATTCAATTAATAAAACAAAAATTTAACTTTAACTATTCGACTAGTATTATTTCTGCATCCAAACACCAGCTTTGCACTCTTTCTTCTTCTTCTTTTTTTTTTTTGTAAAATACTATAGAAAAACCTAAACAACGATTGGTCGCACTAAATAAAGTAAATAATTTTTTTCTTTTGCAAAAAAGAAGGAAAATTTTGTGGCCAAAACAGGGCATAAATCTACCTCCTTTTCGTTTCCGTACGCTTGAGCGCAATCGATATGGCGGTATCCAATCTGAAGCCAACAGGAAAACAAACATTTAATTATCGAAAGTTTTTTCTTTTAAAAAGAAAAAAATATCTTTTTTTTTCTTTTTGAGAAAACCGAAAGATGTAACAGTCAGCGAACCGCATTTCCAATGAAGACAAAACAAAAAATTATGAGGAATGATACGACCAACAACAGCGTCAACGATATACCTTGACGGCAGCGTCAACGGAGGCGCCGACGACGTAAGGGTCAGCCTGCCAAGTTCCCAAGCCGACGGACGGAATCTTGGCTCCGGTGTTCAACACGAAGAATCTGATTTCATTCGCCATTTGGAGAACACAGAGGAAGCGCGTAGACTGGACGCAAAATGCGAAAACGTGAAACACAGAGAAACGTAAGCGAGTGACTGAAACGAGAGAGTGACCGGTGACAACAACTAGAAGAAACGGACACTGCCACGCGGAAAACTTTATTTTATTTTTTATTTTTTAATTGAGAAGAGGGGATCAATTGAGAAATTTCATCATTTTTTCTGCCACATGCCAGTGAAAGACGACAATTGGTAATTTGACGGTGGTGATTTTTCCTTATTGTGATTTGCTTTGTTCTGGAAAAGGAAAAGTGGGCCTAAAGTTGAAAAGGCTACGGCCTGCATCTGTGGGGACCTTTTCTAGGATTTTGATTTTACTCCTATTTTAATTTTTTTTTAATTTTTAGTATACTTTATACTCTAAAGATTTATTTATTTAACTCGTTTGAAAATAATATTACCATTTAAATTTTTTTAAATTTGTAATTTTTAAAAATTTGATCAACTTGTAGGACATATAAACTAATACTCAATTGGTATTTATTTTTAAAATTATTAGAAGCAACCCTTATATTATTATAAAAAATTTAAGTTTAGTTCTTCATGCATATAATATGATAAGATCTTAACTACAAAATTTAATTTTGAAATGTGTATGTATTGTCTAAAAAAAGCTTATGAAAGTACATCCATTTAGTTTATCTCATAATTACTTTTATGAAATTATGTCTTATAATAATTGTAGATATAATCAAACTATTTTTAACATTTATCACGTAAAAAAATAATAAATAAATCTTCATAAGTCGGCATTGATGGAACTTGAACATAGGTGGGGTACAAAGAATTTTTTTTTTAATGGTTGATAAGAACTCATTTGGCAATGAAAAATGGAAAAAAGAAAAGGACCTCATTTGACCCTTGTTTTGTGGAGTATTGTTGTTGATCAGAAAAATCAGTGAGATTCATTGGTCGAAATAGCCTAGTTTGTTGGTGGGGAATTCTAGCATTTGCTTGGTCCCGACTAAGGACAAATAGCTTAGTGACACAGCTCTGGTGGAAAATGACTGAGGTCGGCAACTAGCCGTGGTCCCTGGTCCATTTAGGGTGACAACATCCAGGACCTAATCATCCAACCTTCTTATCTGTTTTTTTCCTAGTGCTATTTTGCAATGGAACACTTCAAATTTTTCCTAGCCATGTGAGCAAAATGAAAAGATAAAAAATCCTTGATTCATCCAAATAACATTGGAAGTTATATTATCAAGCTGTTGACTCGAGGCAATAGAAGTTACACCCACATGGTATACTGCTGCTTCACTTATTTTAGTACTAGTACTTAATCAAGTATCAGCATACCAACAATGAAATCTGCTACAGCATTTTTCTTATTTTAGTACAACTAGTGGTAACTTTGCTTGATCATTAGGCTAGGCTACCAAACTCCCATGTATTTTCATATCTCACCATCCCATAGTTCTTCAACGCTCCTGTATGCACCATATGTTTGGTGGACGAAGAAAACGCCTTTGATCAGCCTCTCCTGGAAGATACAAAACATGAAATCAGTAATCTCGACTAGACCAAAAGCAAGGTCCTCTTCGGACCTCAATGTTTTGGAACCCTAATCTCCACAAATAGAATTGAATTAACATGACTTGCCTGCTCAATTTCAGAAAACTTGACAAACAAGTCTTCGGGTATAGACCAATCAAAAACATCGAAGTTTTCTTTGATCCTCACTTCATTTGTACTCTTAGGCAAAACACTGTGACCCATTTGCAGCCCCCAGCGGAGAGCAACCTGAGCAGGGGACTTGCCCAATTTCTCTGCAACCATAATCAGCACTGGATTCTTGAGAACTTCGATCTTAACAGTTCCTGTGCCTGGGGAACCCAATGGTGAAAACCCCTGAAACAATGACCATTAATATTCTTAATTTGTTAGTATTACGTTAGTTTATTCAGAGCAAAGTTAATTTGCATGGTAGAAGCAGAAAGCATAAACATCAACCTCAAACTTCAACTTGAGTTGGTTACTTTTGTTCAACCATAAATACCATCATAAACTTAACTTACTAAAGTATCTATTTATGCATACTCACAGTTAAATGAATTCCCTTAGATTTACATAATGCATGTAGCTTAGGCTGCTGCCATACGGGATGGCATTCCACTTGGACTACAGCGGGAGGAATGCGAGCCACCTCCAACAGATCTCCAAGCTTCTTCGAAGAGAAATTGCATACTCCAATAGCTCGAGCCTTCCCAGAGTCATAGAGTGCCTCCATTGCTCTCCATGTACTGGGTATGTCAGGTTGCGTTAGGTCCTCGAGTTTAAAGCCAACTGCTCCCTTTTTCATACTGACGGGCCAATGAATCTTCAAATGTTTAAGAAACACCATAGTAAGAAAACATTTACAAAATGTGCATTTTTCTCCTAGGCATAACAGGGAAAAAAAAGTACCATAGACTTTGAGATTGGCTAGTTGTCAAATTTTGTACCTTCTTCTAACATTATATCAGTTTGAACACAAAATAAACTAGGAAAAAACATGTGTAATTGTCAGTGGAATTTAAAAAAATGGTTGTCTTAAAATCTATACTTACAAGATAGAGATCTAGATAGTCCAGCTGCAAGTCTTGCAAGGTACCATTCAATCCCTCTAGTACATCTTCTGGTGCATGATTAGTGTTCCTGACGAAAATTTATTGAATTCACTACAAGTCTTCAAATTGGGTAACTTGAAACATTGAATAAACTGAATGAACTACCCAAACTTTCCACGGAAGTTCTGATTGTCAAATAGCAATTTCAATATACAAATGATTAAAAAGGATTTTGAAATTGAGACAAACCAGAGCTTGGAGGTAATCCAAAGATCTTCACGCTTCACCACACCATCTTCAAAAAGCTTCTTTAGAACAAAACCAATCTGCATAAACCAAATTGTTGAATCATTAAAACTGAATGCATCAAAGGTATGTGCAACTCCAATATACATTTAAGAAGAAATAGAAACTCAACTTCAATCAATAAAGATGACAAACAAGTAAATTATGAAATGGTATTACGTAATTACCTCTTTCTCGTTCCCATAGAGTTGAGCACAATCGATATGCCGGTATCCATGCTGCATTAAAACAGAACAATTAACAGCCGGTCTTCCATTTCCCAAAATTTTCTACTCTTTGATATAGTTTGCATTGATTTGCTAATACTTGAATGAAAAGAGGACTTTTCCCATCCAAACAAGAAGAATGTTTATTGTTTATTTTCCTTCAAATAGTATTGGTAAAGTTTTAATGGAATATTTTCATGAATTCCAAACCTTACCTAAAACAAACCCAGTAAGTATACAGTTAGAAATTTTGAGTCAAAAGTCAAAAGCCTTATAATATTTAAGTATTTTAAGAGAGATGCAAAACAAACATCTCCACGGGTCGTGTGCATTAGAAAATTATCCAAAATCAAGTTTACCAAAACAGAACAGGAAAAAGAAAAAATTAAGAGAAAACACTACCTTAATAGCAATAGCAACGGCATTGCCGACAACTCCAGGAGCAGCCTGCCAAGTTCCTAGCCCTACCGAGGGCATCTTAGCCCCTGTGTTGAGCTCAAAATATCTAACTGCCAGAGCCATTTCCGCCACAGAATCATATGACCAATGGAGTCTTTTATATAGAGGAAGCAACAAAAAAGACCAATAATAGAGTCAATGAGCTTGAAGAGTAAGAGATAAGACATAAGACATAATACATTGTACATGGTAGGAGAGATAACATTAGATACGAAGCAGAATCGTGATAAGCTATGTCCATTCATTTCACGAGTGACGATTTACTCATAGCATCATCCCTTCGTACACGTGTGAGTTGTGACTACTCACCGGAAAGCTTTGCGTTTTTCTTCTTTCTGTTTTCCATTTTTTTTTCATGTCATTGATTATTAATGTTGGATTATGGCTTGGTTCAGTGATTGGCAGCTATTTTGATGCAATGGCACCATGGCAGACATGAGACACCTTTGACAATTGAACAAAGGGCGCTCCCTACCTCTTTTGACTAGAAACTTTTGCTGAGTTTTTTTTTCCTACTAGCATGATCGGTGCATATTGCCATGGATCAAAATTTTTTTTGTTATTTATATTTATCGGGTAATTTATTTAATTAAAAATTAAAAAAAATCAAATGTAGGTGACTGGTGGATATTTCAGTTGTTTTTTTTTTATTTAAATTTTTTCTAATTAAAATAATAAAATTAAAATTAAAAGGACAAAACCAAACAAAAAGTTTATAAAGAGTGCCACATTATACCTCATTAAGCTTAAAATATTAATTCTTTAAATTAAAATATCAAATAATAATGTTATTAATATAATAATAAAATTAATAATAAAACATATACTTTTATATATAACTTGAATTAGGTCAAGATAGAGCACCTTAAATTGACTTCCAAACCAATCTTATTTCTTCCAAAAAAATTAAACTTGCCCCTACTCTATCTCAACTTAAAAAATCATCTCCTATAAGATAGAAATAAATCGAAATCTATCGAATACAAATTGTTTTGATATCTCTATTAATTGATATATTTTATTGTAAATTTTATTTAACTAAAAAATTTCAAAGGAAAAAGCAAATGGGTGTGCTAGGTAAACACTTTCATTAACTTTTTTTTCATAAAATTAATTTACTTTAAAAAGGTATTAAAAAAAAAGAAAATAGAGCTTAATGTATTAAATTAAGGTATTAAATAATAGTTTTATAAATTAAAAAAATACAGATGAAAAAGGAAAAATTAACAAAGGAAAAAAAAAAGATCATCAAGATGTTACGTGGATATTTAAATTGAGTTTAGAATATTAATATCTTAAAATTTAGGTGTCAAAAAATGATTTATTTATATATATATTTTTATATATACTATGAGTGGGTTGAAATAGAATACTCTAAATTCATTTCTGACCGTCTTCATTTTCTTAAATAAACACCAAACTCGATATCAATATTTTACAAAAACATCCATATCGAATCAAGACGAAGCAAAATCTATCAGTTATTTATTGTTTTACTATCCCTATCAATTAATTTATTTTGTTATAAAATTTATCAAAATAAAAACAAAAAATATGAAAGGAAATAAATAAATCGGGGTGCACCGTGAACAACTCTATTGACTTTTTTTTACAAAATTTATCTTACAAAAAAAGCAAAAAAAAGCAAAAGGTAAAACCAATAAAGAAAAGAATTGCCCTACTATCTAATCAAGTCAAATAAAAATCCGATATGAATTATTGTGTCATTTCTATCTGCTGATTTCTTTTGTTACAATTATCTAATTAAAAAATGAGAAAAACCAAATTAAATTATTACTTGGACAACTCCGATTATAATTTTTCCAAAACAGAAAAATAAAAAACCAAACTAAGTTGAAAGGTTGAAAAAAAGGTATATATATATATATATATATATATATTTATAAAGTGATACATCAACACTTTAAATGAAGATCAAACAAAAGTCAAAATGTGTAAATTTCATATAGTGGATAAATGGATGTATTATATTTTAATTATGAATAAATATAATATTTTTATTAAATTAAAATAATAAATAAAAGTTTTATTAATATAATATATAAATATAAAAAAATAAATATTTTAAAAATATAATTATATATATATATATATACATACTCGGAATAACACAAAAATCCTAAACCTACCTTTAACCAACCTTGATTTTAAAAAAGAAAAAACCTCAACCCTATCCCTAAATTTTAAAAATTAGCATATATTGGATTAAAGCAAATCAAAATTAGTGAGATATTACTTATTTTGTCATTACAACATCTATTGTCTTTTTTTTTATAAAATTTATCCAATTAAAAAAGTCAAAAACTTAAAAAAAAAAAAAAAGGAAATGGCCAAAAAAAAGTCAAATGAGGATGTAAGGTAAATTTATTAAATTAAGATATTAAATAATAGTTTTACTAACATAATACATATATAAATATAAAATTAAAATAAATAATAAATTATGTATTTATATATGTCAAGACGAGATAAAATACCTTAAACTTGCATTTGACTTGATCTTGATTTTTTAGAAAAATCTTTGATTCAATTGTAAATTTAAAAACACACCTATTGGATCTAAAGAAATTGAAACCCACCAAATATAGACCTAACACATAATAAGAAAAATGAATGAAAAAAAGAAAAATACATTTTTAATTAATAATACTAAATGAGTCTCACACATAAAAATTTTTAAAATATGAAATTTTGATTAAATATTAAAAAAGAAAAAAATAAATTAAAAAAAAAGGAAATGTATTGAAGTGTGACATGGCACCCATAAAATGATTTAAAGTATAGTCAAAGAAATGATAAACCAAAAAGAAAAGAAAAGAAAATAAAGCCAAATGAAAGTGGCAAGTGAATTTTTTTAATTAAAATATCAAATAATAATCTTATTTATATAATACATGTATCTATAATTAAATAAATAATAAAACATATATTTATATCATAGATTTAAAAAATAAAAACCAATAATTTTTTTTTAAAAAAAATGGGAATTGGTGTGCTTAGGAAAAAATTTTAAAATAATGATGGGAAATGGCGAAATATTTGTTAAAAATTTTTTGTTTTACCATCTTTATCTATTGTTTTTTTTTTTTTTTTGCATAATTAACTAACTAAAAAACATAAACAAAAGATGAAAGACAAAAATAAAATGAAAATAACACGTAGATACTTCAATTAATCTCATATTTCCACAATTTATTTTATAACAAATAAAAAACTAAAATTGAAAAAAAATATGAACAAAATGAAAAAAATGAAAAATAAAAAATAAAAAGAGAACAAAATAAAAATAATAATGAAAAAATTCATAAAGAGTGTCACATAGACACTCCAATTAAGTTTAAAATATTAATTTTTTAAATTGTGATATCAAATAATAATTTTATTAATGTAATAAATATATAAACATAAAATTAAATAATAATAAAATATATATTTTTATATATACCTTGAAATGATTTAAGATAAACTACTCTAAATATGCTTTGGCTTCGATCTTTTTTTTTTGTAAAGTATTCATTTCATCTTAATTTGATTTCAATAAAAAAAAAAAAAAACCTAGCATCTATTGGATTGGAATAGATCAAAACTCGTTGAATATGTATTATTTAAAATCTCTATTAATCAACACATTATTACAAAATTTATCTAATAAAAAATACAAAAAAACTAAAAAAAAAAATTAAATGAAGATATCACGTGGATACCCAAATTGACTTCTTATTATCATAAAATATATCTAATAAAAAAATCTAAAACAAAAGACAATGTAAAAAGTAAAAAAGAACAAAAACAAAAAATAAAAAAGTAGTTCATTGAAGGCATCACATGAACACTCCCTATTAAGTTTAAAATATTAATTTCTTAAATTAAAATATCAAATAATAACTTTATTAATATTTTATATATAAATATAAAATTTAATTAATAATAAAAAATATATACTTTTATATATAATTTTAATTGAGTTAGGACAATGCAATCTAAACACGCTTTCACCCCAATATCATATTTTATAGAAAACTTAACTTGTTTTAATTTGATTTTTATTTAAAAAATCATCCCATATCTAATTAGTATCTATCGAAATCCGTCAAATATGAATTATTTTGACATATTTATCAATTATCACATTCTATTACAAAATTTATCTCATTAAAAATAAAAAAGGCAACTAAAAGAAAATGAGATACAATGTGGACATCTCTATTGCCTAATTTCTTTAACAAAATTAATTTAATAAAAAAAATAAAAACAAAAAATAAAAAAAAACTTCATTGAGGTATTATGTGGACATATTAATTTTTAAATTAAAATATTAAATAATAATTTGATTAATTAAAAAATAAAAATAAGATCACATGTACACATTTATTTATTTATTTTTAGAAAAATAATTTTATTTAAAATACAAAGAAAGAAAAAATTAAAAAAAGTACAAATAGAAAAAAGTTGAGTTGTTATACCACAAGCAATGATGAATTTTTTTAAAAATTTTATATTCTAAATTTTAAAAGAAGTAAAAATTAAAAAAAATACTAAAAAGAAAAACCAATCCCGATGTGATGTTGACACCTCCACTTTCCTTTTTTTTTAATTATCAAATAGATTCCATATTAAAAAAATTTTTATAAAATATCACAAAAATATTTATTAAATATCAAAAAAGAAAAAAAATTAAATGATTTGATACATGATATATTCTCGATATTAAGTGAGTCCAAAAAACTTAAAATCTAAAAAAATTCATTAAATATATAAAACAAAAAAAAACAACAAAAAAACACATAACATATTACTGGTATCAAGTAAGCTGTATTCAAAATAAATTAAATATAAAAAATATTTATTAAATATTTTTTTAATTTAAAAAAAAATTGATATAAGTGCATCTCAAACAGAGAAAAAAATATTTGAAAATTTATATATTTTTATAATTTTAAAAATATTTGTTAAATATTAGAAAAAAAAATTAAAACACCAAAAAAAGAAAAAAGGCAAAAAAAAAACATGAGCGCAACTCTTGACTGGCCACGGGTAATCCGTGCAAAAGAAATATTTATAATTTGGAAGATTGGATTTCGAAAATGGGTTTTTTAATAATTATTCTTACATTGGAAGATACCATCAAGTTGTATTTCACCATATCTGTATCCAAAATAGTAGAATGCTTAAATACTAAATACTGTTCCTTCCCTTATTTTAAAATTTAGCAGCAGCATGAAGCATTTTTACAAGAGCTAAGGTATTTTCTTCCGAAACAAACGCGTATGTAAAGGACAAATTGTTTAGGCTCTCAAGCTTTCGGCGTATGTTCAGATCTCACCATCCCATAGTTCTTCCAGGGTCCTGTACGCCCCGAATGTTTCATGCACAAACCAACCGCCGCTGATCTGCCTTTCCTGGAAGACATAAAACAAGTAATAAATAATCTGAATATTAGGCCCAATAAAGTAGGCCGACGAGGCCCATAAGAAGAAGATTATCCAGACTGCCACTTGTCCATACATTACACTTGACCAAATCCACGTCACACCTTTAACACATCCAGCAGGATGGAGGCAAAGATATAAAAGACAACAGTGAAGGCTTGGAGGGACATTCCCATTCGGCATTGTCCAACTCCAGTCTCTCCTCTTTGTTATTCACTATTTCTCTTCTCAGGCACATATTGACTTGAGCATCAAATTGTATTCGGTGCTTCGTGACCTTTTTCTTCTCCTTCACAGGTCATACAGGTACACCAGTTTAGCCTCCGACAAACTCTATTCTCACTAGACTAAGAATTACATCAACGCTAAACTAGACCTAAAGCTCAAGTGTTTTGGTTATACGCTATAGATCTACAATAAACCAGCCATGAAAAAAGGATAAGTAACTTACCTGCTCAATTTCAGAAAACTTGACAAACAAGTCCATGGGTATAGACCAATCAAAAACATCAAAGTTTTCTCTGATCCTCTCTTCATTTGTACTCTTAGGCAATACACTATGACCCATTTGCAGCCCCCAACGAAGAGCTACCTGAGCAGGGGATTTGCCCAATTTCTCTGCAACCATATTCAAAACTGTGTTCTTGAGGACCTGCGTCTTGACAGTTTCTGTGCCTGGGGAACCCAATGGTGAATACCCCTGAAACCACAACAGGTAATTCTCTATATATTACACAAGAAACAATGAGTGTTTGGAGACCAATAAGAATAACACATACTACAACATAATAGCACATCCTGAGCCTCCTTAAAGCTTTTCATCTATATGAATCTTAAATTTCTTTAGATAGGTTAACTTATCTGGTAGAAGCAGGCAACATAAATATAAATGTGAATTCCAACCTCATGCTTTGTTGCTTTCATACTATATATATGTATACTCACAGTTATATGAATTCCCTTGGATTCACAGAATGCACGTAGCTTAGCCTGCTGCCAGACAGGATGACATTCCACTTGCAGTACAGCAGGAGTAACATGAGCTACCTCCAACAGATCTCCAAGCTTCTTTGTAGAGAAATTGCTTACTCCAATAGCTCGAACCTTGCCTGTGTCATATAGTGCCTCCATTGCTCTCCATGTACTGGGTATGTCAGGTTGGGTTAGGTTCTCAGGATTAAATCCAACTGTTCCCTTTGTCATGCTGGCAGGCCAATGAATCTTCAAACATTAAACAATCAAATTATCATTCATTAAGAAATGATGAATAAAATTTCCTTCTGTTAGTGAGGCCAAAATGCAAGAAACATGGTTGTGTTAATATTTCTACATACTAGATAAAGATCTAGATAGTTTAACTGCAAGTCTTGCAAGGTACTCTCTAATGCCTCTGGTACATCTTCCGGTGCATGATTATTGCACCTGCAGAAAGTTGTAATTCATCCGTCGGTCCACATGACAAGCCTTAAATACTTGACATAACCTATGGCATCTAAAAGATTTTTAACTCTACACTCAAAAATTCAATTTTGAAATGGCAATTTCATATATGATATATGTAAAACACTTGAAAGGATTTTGAAATTGAGAAAAACCAGAGTTTGGATGTGATCCAAAGATCTTCACGCTTCACAACACCATCTTCAAACAGCTTCTTCAGAACAGAACCAATCTACGTAAACCAAATTATGGGACATGAGTAAATTTTATTTCCTATTATTATCATTCATCAAAATCAAGGCACGGCAAATATAAATTAAACTAAAAATAATAATAATAAAGGAAGTACTACGTTAATGCAAAATTGGCTTAAAAAAATGAAATTCATCCAGGAAAAATAGTTGAGGCAAAAATCATTACCTCTTTTTCATTCCCATAGACTTGAGCACAATCAATATGCCGATATCCAAGCTGCATTAACCCAGAATGATAAGCAGCTATTCCTCTATTTCCCCAACTTTTCATAATAACTTTTTATTTTATTTAATTAGGATCTTTTAGGTACTTGGATTTTTTGAATAGAGGAGTCAAGTAAACACCCCACAGTTTCGGCTCCCAGAAAATTATCCGGAGAGACCCAAATATGAGAATTGAGAAATACCTTGATAGCAGCGGCAACAGCATTGCCAACTACTCCAGGAGCAGCCTGCCATGTTCCCAGTCCAACAGAGGGAATCTTAGATCCGGTGTTCAGTTCAAAGTATGGAATTGCCTGACCCATTTCCTTTTTTTTTCTTTTGTTTATAGAGACATTCGATGAATAGCTTATGGGGACAGCCGCAAAAGTAGTTAGGAATAGCGTTAAAACATGTTTTTAACCTTAAAACACAAAAAGAGTTCGTAAAACGTAAATATGGTAATGGTCTCTCCGTACACGTGTGAGTGATTAGTGGAAGCGTTAAAACATGTTTTTAACCTAGAAACATAAAAGAGTTAGTGCAAGCGAATAAAATTTTTGATAAATCATTTATAAATATATTTAATTTTTGTTTGTTTATAATTATTTATTAAGTTTAATAAATGATCTTAAACATCATTTATACATTTTTTTATTAAACAAATTGAACACAAATAATTATCTATCCATTCATTTATATTTACAAATAAATTTGTTTATAGTTCGTTTAAAACTCATTTTTTTATTATTTGTTTGTTATTCATTTATAATAATAATAATAAAATACATTTTTATCCTTTATCCAAATTCTATTTTAAGGTTTGTTTATGTGTATTTGGTTTGTTTATGTTCGTTTAGGGTTTGTTCGTTTAAATTTATTTGATTATAATTTATTTATTATTTATGAATATATTCATTTATATATGTTTGTGAACATGTTTATTTAATGTTCATGAATGAGCTTATTTAACTTAAATGAATGAATACGAACCGAACATGAGCAATTTATTATTTAAATGAATGAACATATACAAATAGAACAATTTTCTTAACGAATACAAATCAAATATAAAAACTTTTTAAAAATAAACGAATAAACATAAATATAAGTTCATTTGTTTATGTTCGATTTATTTGCAATCTTACATAAATGTGATCCCATCGTACACATGAATACTCAATAGTATGATTGTCCATTTGTCCCGACAAAGGAAAATCTTACTTATGATAGATACAGTTTTCGTGGTTAATTTATGTCAAGGAAACAATTCCCAGGGATATGCTCTTCCAAAGGAACAAGTTTACTTATAAATGAAGATTGGCCCCATAATTTTTATTTATGTTTAATTCATGAAATTTTACATTTTATAAAAGAATATGATTTAAAAAAAAAAGTGATATTAAAAAATGTGTAATTTTTGAATTTTTTTGAATTTAGAAAATATAATATTTTCGTGTTTGGTTTTCGAAAATATAAAATTATCTAATAAATTTTTATACTATATTATCTTTGATAGTAAATAATAACACGTGATATTCATAATATTAATATATAAATAATGTGTTATCATTCCTATGCAGAGAACATGTTGATTGACCTTCGCGTAAGGTCAATGTAAGGGTTAAAAGAGGGTAATAAACCCCTTCTTAAGGTTTTTCGAAACTCTGCCTCGTAAAAAGATTTTATGTGTAATAATATTAAGTAAATATATTTTAAATTTTATATGTAATAATATTAAATTAAGATATTTTACATTTTTTTTTTAAATTTTCAACAAAAATTGTTTTTTTTTTTTTGTTTTAGAAAATCATCTTTATTAGATTTTGAAAAATATATATTTTTATATTTTTAACTAAAATTACGTTTTTTATCTTAGAAAACATTATCTTTATTGAATTTTGAAATATATTTTTTTCATGTTTTCAAAAAAAACTGCATTTTTATCTTAGAAAACATCATTTTTTTCAATAAAAACTATGTTGACTATCTTAGAAACATCATCTTTATTGAAACATGAAAAATATATTTTTCATTTTTTTAACAAATATTATATTTTTATCTTAGAAACGTCATCTTTTCAACAAAGACTGCGTTTTCTATATGAAAAATATCGTCTTTTATTGAATTATGAAAAATATTTTTTTATGTTTTCAACAAAAATTGTATTTTCTATTTTAGAAACATTATCAGTTTTAGATAATTAATTATTACAATTTATTGACATAAAATTTTTTTATATTTATCAAACAATAAGTTTTAGATAATTAATTACTACAATTTATTGACATAAAAAATTTTATATTTATCAAGCACTACTTTTTTTTTTTCATAAAAACGTATTTAAAAATATTTTAAATATTTTGTTCTAAATATTATATTTATTATTACGTTTTACGTTTTCATACTAAAAAATGTTGTTGATATTGCAAATATCAAATTTATTTTGTTATTTTTTTAAAATAATTGATTATGTTTAATATGTAAAAAAATGTAATACTTATAAAAATAAAAACTATAATTTATCAATGATTACGTTTTTATAATAAAATACAAAATTATTGATATAGCAAAAATTTTATAATTATCAAATACTACATCTTTTGCATAAGAAATGTAGTTGAAAGTATCATAAATATTCTATTATAAATATTATATCTATTATTATATTTTCATATTGATATTGAAAATATCTAATTTATTTTGTTATTATTTTAATTGATCAACTAGTTTCATACATAAACAACGTAAGGTTTTTGAAAATAAAAAAAATTTAAAATCTTAAATTTACAGTAATCTACTGCATTTTTTTTTAAAATGTTAGTTTTATTATTTAATCTTCTATATGTTCAATCATTGCTAGGTGTTTAATCATGTGCTAGGAATGTAGTTTTGTCCAATTGTGTGGCTATGAATGTAACTTTTTGTATTAGAATGAATCTCAATTATCACAAAATTATGTTGATTTTCAAATGTAAAATAGACTGAAAAAATTTATTATTGAAGTAAAAAATGAGACAAATTTTACTTTTTTAGGAATCTTAAAAATTCTCAAGAAGAGGTAAATTTCTGATTTCAAATTATTTGAACAATGATGGGAATTTTTAGAATACCCTGGAACTAGATATTGTGAACTAAACCAAAAAATTAGATTACAAAAAGTACAATTCCAGAAATAATTTAGTTTTCCCTTGAACCAAACGCCTAATATGTTTGGTTTGTGAAATAAAATTGAAAAAGAATGAAATTGATATTTTATGGGAATAGAAAATAGGATAAATAAAATTATATATATAATGAAATTTAGTTTATTAGAATGGAATAGAGTAAGAATTAGGATTAATTTGTTTAGTTAGTTCAAAAAATATATATAGAATTAGTTTAAAGATCATTTTATTATTATAATTTTTTATAAAATTAATAATTAATAAAATGAATAAAATATTAATAATAATTCAAAATTATTAATTAATATTAAAAATAATATTTCAATTAATATTAATTTCATAAAATTAAATATTAATTTGATCATATTAAATACTAATTAATAATAATCAATATTAATTTAGTAATATTCAACATTAATTTAATATTATTAAATATTAATTTAATAATATTAACTAATATTCAATAATACTAAATATTATTGAACAATATTAAATATTAATTTAATCATATTAAATAATAAATTTAATCATATTAAATATGAATTAAATAATATTAAATATTTTAATAATATTTTATATTAAATATTCATTTAATAATATTTTAATACTTAATAATATTTTAATATTAAGTATTGAATATTCATTTTAATAATACTTTAATATTAAATATGAATTAAACAATATTTACTATTAATATTATTTTAGTATTAAATAATGATTTAATAATATTTTAATATTATTTAATTGATTTTCAAATATTTTAATATTAGACATTAATTTTTTTAGAAATTTAATATTATTTGAATAATATTTGAATATTATTTAATAGTAATTTTGATAAGATTTTATATTAATATTAATTTAGTAATATTTTACTCCTCTTATCCCATTTTCTTTGCCTATCTTTTTTGAGATGTTCCAAAATTATGTCCTTTTTTTTAACATCTAAAACTCTTACTTTTTTATATTTTAAAATTATATTTAAAATTTTTTTTGACATTAAAAATAATGGAACTTTAATTTTATAAATCTTTTTTAAAAATTTAATATTACATACATTAAAGTAAAAACTTTTTTTTTTTAAACTTTGTGAAAGTAAATACATGACAAATATTTTAAGACGGAGGGAGTAATATTTAACATTACTTTAATATTATTTTAATATATTTTAATATTATTTAACTAATGTTATCTTATTTTATTATCATTTAAAAATTCAATGTTAATAAAATAATTTTAAAAATTTTAATATTAAGTTAATAATGTTTTAATGTTAAATATTATTTTAACAACATTCTAATGTTTTTTTATATTAAATATTAATTTTATAATATTATTTAATTAATTAAGCTAATATTTTGATATTATATAATATTATTTAATTACTTATTTATTATAGTTTAATTTAATTAATATTAAATAATTATCTAATTAAAATTATAATTAAATATATAAGGACAAAATTGTTCATAAATATTATTTTTAATTCTTGATGGACAAAGAAATGCAATTCTTAGAGGAGAGTAAAGAATTGCTATTTCTTGTTTTGAAGGAATTGTTGATCCATAAAATAATTATAATTTACTAAAAATATGAACCAAACAATAAAATTTAAAAAATCATAAAAACAACGTGGGGAAAAGAATTACAATTTTCTCTAACCAAAGATGCTGTTAAAGTGTGAACTAGACTCCGCTACCGGTCACAGGTATGTTGCTTTTGAAACTTTTATATCATTCTTGTATGTTTTATATTTGAGATTATCAAAAAATTTAAATAAAGATCATTAAAATGAAAAATTCAAGGTCCAAAACAATTACGTTGATGAATGACCCGCATAAAGGGATCTTAAATATGCTCTGTGTTTTTGATTTTTTGGTTTCACCTGTCTCTTCTTTTGTTGAATGCTAGAAAGGTTAATACCCGATTGCATTAGCTAGAGCATTAGATTGATGATTGCTCTTTCATCTTCCTCAAATCTAGCCAGCGAGGCTGACAAAATGATGAAGTTTCTTAACAGCCGAAAGCACTCAAGTCAACGTTTAATGTTTAGGTCCAAAATTAGGGCACATTCATGGAAATTCAAGAGAAACGATGGGGCTCTGCATCAGTTGTCAAGTGTTTTAACCCACAGTTATTGCATTTACCACCATCTAGATATTATTTCCCTAGGCAACAAATCAAGCCACTTTTAGCTGTGTCTTAAACTTCCAATGACCCAAACTTGCAATTGGCAACGCAAATTCAGCAAAATTACACACAGCACACAATGATGAAGATACCCTTTATTGCTTTTTTTTTTTATATCGTTTAGAAGAGTCTGCAGTAAATATTCCATACATTTAGGCTCACCTTATGCAAAGAACTCTGATTCCTTCTTCCTAAAATGCATTCCTGATAGCTCTCGTTGCTTTATTCTAAATTTCATAATCTTTTGGATTTAGCTACATGCAGGTAGGCATAAACACTGAAATTTAGTAGCATGTCAACAACAATTTCGAACATCTCTCAGCTCAGATTTCATCATCCCATAATTCTTCAATGGTCCTGTATGCACCAAAAGTCTGGTGTACATATTCACTGCCTCTAATTAGCTTCTCCTGCAATGAAAATCCCAAATTCAATACTTAGAACAACTGAAGACCTTTCCTCGGTTGAAAACAATTCAATTTACACAATCCAAAAAATAAATAAAATAAAAAAGATGGAATCCTGACTAAAAGGTATGTCTTGATCTAAAGATTGTTCAGATACTATTATACCATAGGCTTCAAGATAAAAGCTGCATAGGCTTCAAGATAAAAGCTGCATAATTTTTTATTCCCTTATACACATGCGCACAGACACAAAATATGCGATCATGTGAAGTCTCAGAAAATTGAAGTTACAGGAAGCACCAAAACAAAAAAGTAAGCTAGCCAGCAGTAAACATGCACATGTGAGAGAGACAGAGAAAGAGAAAGAAGCAATGATAAAAACAAAGTGAAATTGACACTTGCCTGCTCAATTTCAGAAAACTTGGCAAACAAATCTTCAGGTATAGACCAGTTAAAAATATCAAGATTTTCCTTCAGTCTGGCCTCACTTGTGCTCTTAGGCAGTACAGTATGGCCCATTTGCAGTCCCCAACGGAGAGCCACTTGCGCAGGAGATTTCCCCAATTGCTCTGCAACCATTTTAAGAACCGGATTCTCCTGAACCTGTTTCCTGACATTATCTCTACGTTGGGAACCCAATGGTGAATATCCCTGAGACCGAAAGAAATTAACAACTACTACCAATACAAAATTATACAATCAAGATGGAGTAGGGGAAGATGAGAAACCAACAAAAATTATCAGCCTGACCAGCTGGTACAAAAGGGAAAATGGAATTCATCAAGTGATGGCCTGTTTCTTTCAATGAAAACACAGCACAAGAAAATTTTGTTGCTTCAAATCTTCAAACTCACCGACAAGTGAATTCCCTTGGATTGACAATATTCATGCAGCTTCGGCTGCTGCCATACAGGGTGAAGTTCCACTTGATTGACAGCGGGAATTACGCGTGCTACTTCCAACAGATCTCCAAGCTTCTTAGAAGAGAAGTTACTCACACCAATAGCCCGAGCCTTGCCAGAATCATAAAGTGCCTCCATTGCTCTCCACGTACTGGATATGTTTGGTTGTGTGAGGTTTTCGGGCGTAACACCAATTGAACCCTTTTTCACACTGGCTGGCCAGTGTATCTTCACAATTCATCACAATTAGCAACAAATATAGCTCTTTCATAGAAATTATCATGATGAACCATGTCAAAATATATAAATTCAGCTATTTGACACTTGACTCCAAAGAACATCAAATTAAACAAACCAAAAAGCAACTTCTGGAACATAACTCATTTCTCGAATGAAGTATACAGAAAATAAGAGTTCTGTGCTATACATACTAGATAGAGATCCACATAGTCAAGCTGCAAATCTTGCAAAGTTCTGTTCAATGCCTCTGGTACATCTTCAGGCAAGTGATGGGTGCACCTGATCATCATTTTATTAGGATTTGATAATAAAACGAATCCAGGGAAAGGAAAGAAACAAAATAACTTGTTCAACTATTTTAAAATATGAACTTTCAAGTAGAATTTCATTAACTTTTCACATCCTAAAACCAAGTTTAAAATAATAATAAAAAAAAAAGAATAAAAATTAGGGGGGCAAAAGAAAAGAGAAAAGGAACAAACGGGAGCTTGGAGGTGATCCATAAGTTCTCACGCTTCACTACACCATCATCAAACAACTCCTTCAATGCAATGCCAATCTGCATATACCAAACAATAATTAATTATATGAAAAAATAATGCAAATTAACTTTGGGTAAATTTATTATATCAAGACTGAGAAACTAAAGAGAAATTGCAAATTTATCACCTCCTTCTCATTGCCATACATAGAAGCGCAATCAATATGCCTATACCCAACCTGAATCCAGCAAAGATAATCCAATTCAACTGAAAATCACAAACAAAAACCCAAAAAAAAAAAAGAAAAGAAAAAGAAAAACAAGAAGATACCTTGACGGCAGTAGTGACTGTGTTTCCAGTAACAGCGTAAGTGCCGAACCCAACCGAAGGGATCTTAGCTCCTGTGTTTAATTCAAAGAACCTGATTTCATCAGCCATTTTTTGACAACTATTGCAGACTGGGGAGAGAAGAAAGCAAACAAAACCAACACTGAACGAACGATTCGGTCTTCTACAGTTTCATTTTCACACTTTGACTTATGTACTGTTTTTTCAACATATTAGTGGTTGAGAATGCTTGAACCGAAAGCTCCTGATGACCACTTGTTCAGAGATTATTGGTTAGTCAGAAATTCGGGGGTAACCGTCCCCATTTCCCATGGTTAGTGCCTTAGAAATTAATTTTACCACTTTAACCTTAACTTAAAAATGTGAAAAGGTAATGAAAGCTTCCTGTTTTATAGCGTGGAAATCAGAGGAAATGAAATTAATTTTAACAACATAGAGGAGTTATCTATTGTGATAAAATTAGAGGGGGGAAGACATCTCCTCGTTCGGAGACATAAATACGGTGTAGTTTGGATCTCGTTGTCTGTAAACGATTTGTTTCGTTCCAATTTGACTTCAATTAAAAAAATTAGCATCTATTGGAATAAAATATATCAAAATTTATTAGACATGAATTATTTTATAATCTTTATTAATTGACATATTTTATTACAAAATTTATTTTTAAAAAATAAAAAAATAATTGAGGGTATTATTTTGATATCTGAGTTAATCTTTTATTATTTCAAAATATATCTAAAAAAAAAAAATCTATAACAAAAGACAATGTAAAAAGTAAAAAAGAATAAAAACAAAAAACAAAAATAAAAATAGTTCATAAGAGGCATAATTTAGTCTTTATTGAGTTTAAAATATTAATTTTTTAAATTAAAATATCAAATAATAATTTTATTAGTATTATATACAATACAAATTTTAATTATTAATAAAATATATATTTTTATATATATTTCTAAATGAGTTAAGATAATGCATTCTAAACACGATTTTATCCCAATGTCATATTTTATAAAAAACTTAAAATGTGTCAGTTCAGTTCTTATTTAAAAAATCATTTTATATCTAATTGGGATCGATTGAAACCTGTCAAATATAAATTATTTAGATATTTTTATCAATTTGTACCTTTTATTACAAAGTTTTTAATTAAAAATAAAAAAAAGAAAACAAGAAAAAAAAAGAGATACTATGTGAACATCTCTATCCGTCTAATTTTTTTAACAAAATTAATTTAATAAAAAATATAAAAAAAAAGAAAAAAAGAGTTTATTAAGATATTATGTAAACATCCTAATTTTTAAATTAAAATATTTGAATAATTTAAAAAATAAAAAATATGATACCACATGTACACATTTGTTTGTTTATTTTTCAAAAAAAAGATTTTATTAAAAAAAGAAAAAACGTAAACAAAAGTAAAAAAAAACAAAAATAAAAATAAAATAGAAGAAAGTTGAGTTCATTAGCAATGATAAATTTTTTTGAAAATTTTATTTCATGAATTTTAGAAAAGGAAAAAGACCAAAAAAGAAAAAAGCAATCCCACACCTCGACTTTCTCTTTTTAAATCATGAATGGACTTTATATTAAAGAAATTTATTAAATATTAAAAAATTTTTATTAAAAATTAAAAATGAAAAAACAGCAAAAAAAAAAAGTCAAATGATTTGATGCATGGTATATTTTCGATATCAAATGTGTTTAAAAAAATAATAAAATCTAAAAAATTTCATTAAATATACATAAAAAATAATAAAAAAACACATGACAATTATTGGCATCAAATAGATTGCATTCAAAATAAATACTATAAAATAACGAGAAAAAAAATAAAAAAAATGATGTAAGTGCATATCTCACACACAAAATAAAATATTTGAAAAAGCATATATTTTTATAATTTTAAAAATATTTGTTAAATATTAGGAAGAGAAAAAAAATTAAAAGCGAAAAAAGTAAAAAAAAAAAAAAAATAGCAACTTGAGTGCAACACGTGACTAGCCATGGGTTATCCGTACAAGATTAATATTTATAATTTAGAAGACTGGATTTCGAAAATGGGTATTTTAATAATTATTATTACATTGGAAGATACAGTTCACCATATCTATCCAAGATAGTACTATGCTTGAATGGTACACACTGCTTCCCTTATTTTAAAATTTAGCAGCAGCATGAATCTCTTTTACAAGAGCTAAGGTAATTTCTTCCGAACCAAACGCGTATGTAAAGGACAAATTGTTTAGGCTCTCAAGCTTTAGGTGTACGTTCAGATCTTCCATGGTCCTGTATGCAACAAATGTTTCATGCACAAATCCACTGCCTCTGATCAGCCTCCCCTGGAAGACAAAACAAGTAGTAAATAATCTCAATGTAAGGCCCAATAAACTGGGCCCACGAGGCCCATAAGAGGAAGATTATCCAGACTGCCACTTGACCAAATCCACGTCACACCTCTAACACATCTAGCAGGATGGAGGTAAAGATATAAATGATACCAGTGAAGGCTTGGAGGGAGATCCCCATTCGGCCTAGTCCATCTCCACTCTCTCCTCTTTGTTAGTCACTGCGTCTCTTATCAGGCACATATTGACTTTAGCGTCGAATTCTGGAGTCCTAACTCCGGTGCTTCCTGGCCTTTTTCTTCTCCTTAACAGGTCAAAGAGGTGCACATCAGTTTAGCCTCCGACAAACTCTATTCTCACTAGACTAAGAATTACATCAACGCTGAACTAGACCTAAAGCTCACGTATTTTGGTTATACAGTTTAGATCTACAATAAACCAGCCATGAAAAAAGGATAAGTAACTTACCTGCTCAATTTTAGAAAACTTGACAAACAAGTCCACCGGTATAGACCAATCAAAAACATCAAAGTTTTCTCTGATCCTCTCTTCAATTGTACTCTTAGGCAACGCACTGTGACCCATTTGCAGCACCCAACGGAGAGCTACCTAAGCAGGGGACTTGCCCAATTTCTCTGCAACCATATTCAAAACTGTGTTCTTGAGGACCTGTGTCTTGACAGTTCCTGTTCCTGGGGAACCCAATGGTGAATACCCCTGAAACCACAACAAGTAATTCTCTATATATTACATAAGAAACAATGAGTGTTTGAAGACCAATAAGAAATAACACATGCTACAACATAATAGCATATCCTGAGCCTCCTTAAAGCTTGTCATTTATATGAATCTTAAATTTCTTTAAATAGGTTAACTTATCTAGTAGAAGCAGGCATCATAAATATAAATGTGAATTCCAACCTCATGCTTTGTTGCTTTCAGACTATATATATGTATACTCACAGTTATATGAATTCCCTCGGATTCACAGAATGCATGTAGCTTAGCCAGCTGCCAGTCAGGATGGCATTCCATTTGCAGTACAGCAGGAGTAAAACGAGCTACCTCCAACAGATCTCCAAGCTTCTTTGTAGAGAAATTGCTTACTCCAATAGCTCAAGCCTTGCCTGAGTCATATAGTGCCTCCATTGCTCTCCATGTACTGGGTATGTCGGGTTGGATTAGGTTCTCAGGATTAAATCCAACTGTCCCCTTTTTCATGCTGGCAGGCCAACGAATCTTCAAACATTAAACAATCAAATTATCATTCATTAAGAAATGATGAATAAAATTTGCTTCTGTTAGTGAGGCCAAAATGGAAGAAACATGGTTGTGTTAATATTTCTACATACTAGATAGAGATCTGGATATTTCAGCTGCAAGCCTTGCAAGGTACTCTCTAATGCCTCTGGTAAATCTTCCGGTGCATGATTATTGCACCTGCAGAAAGTTGTAATTCATCCGTCAGTCCACATGACAAGCCTTAAATACTTGACATAACTTATGGCATCTAAAAATTTTTTAACTTTACACTCAAAAATTCAATTTTGAAATGGCAATTTCATATATGATATATGTAAAACACTTGAAGGGATTTTGAAATTGAGAAAAACCAGAGTTTGGATGTGATCCAAAGATCTTCACGCTTCACAACACCATCTTCAAACAGCTTCTTCAGAACAGAACCAATCTACGTAAACCAAATTATGGGACATGAGTAAATTTTATTTCCTATTATTATCATTCATCAAAATCAAGCCACGGCAAATATAAATTAAACAAAAATAATAATAATAAAGGAAGTACTACTTTAATGCAAAATTGGCTTAAAAAAATGAAATTCATCCAGGAAAAATAGTTAGAGGCAAAAGTCATTACCTCTTTTTCATTCCCATAGACTTGAGCACAATCAATATGCCGATATCCAAGCTGCATTAACCCAGAACTGATAAGCAGCCATTCCTTCCTTTCCCAACTTTTCATAATAACTTTTTATTTTATTTAATTAGGATCTGTTAGCTACTTGGATTTCTTTGAGTTTCGGCTCCAGAAAATTATCAGAGAGACCCAAATATGAGAGAATGAGAAATACCTTGATAGCAGCCCGGCAAACAGCATTGCCAACTTACTCCAGGAGCAGCCTGCCATGTTCCCAGTCCAACAGAGGGATCTTAGCTTCCGGGTTCAGTTCAAAGTATTGTAATGCCTGACCCACTTTTTTTTTTTTCTTTTTTTTTCTTTTTTATTTTTAGTATGAGACACCATGAATGCTTAAAGATACAGCAGCAGAAGTGGCCATTAGAAGCGTTAAAACATGTTTTTAACGTTGAAATATGTTTTTTAATTTTATAATAATAAGTTATTTTACGAAATCAATTTATTTAATTATTTTAATAATATATTTGTATTTTTTAATCACTATGTTTAAAATTATTAAAATTTTATTGTTTACATCTAATAATATGAATTTTATAATTATATTCATCTTTTTGCATTAATAATTTTTTATTTAGAATCTTTTAATTTAAAAAGATTAATTCTTTTACATTATCAAGTTAACTATTTAGTTTAATTTTTTACCATGTTTGTTCTTACTTTTTAGTTCGTTTAAAATTATTATAATTATTTTTAAGGTATTCTGACACAAAATGATATCAAATGTACGATTATTTTGGTTATTTTTATTTTTTATATTAACATTTAATTTTTGATTTGTAATTATTTTTTACTTATAATAATAATTTTTTATATTATTAATTTAATTATTTACGTTACAATAAATTTTTTTACATTTGTTTTTATCTTTTATTATATTTTAAATTATTGACCACAACTTTTTTCTTAACGTGTTACAATATCTCTAATATATTTTATGCCAATGATATAAATTTTATGCTTATTATCATATTTTTACGTAAATATTTATTTTTTGATTGAATTATTTTTTTTATTTATAATAATAATTTTTTATGTTTTTACGATAATTTTTTTATATTATCTATTTAATTATTTATGTTAAAATAATATTTTTTACGCTTATTCTTATATTTAATTACGTTTAGAATTATCATAACTTTTTTTAGAGTGTTAAGATAGTTTTAACATATTTTACACTAAATAATACTAATTTTACAACTATATTTTTACCGTACAATACTTTTAATACATTTTACTTTAAATTATATTAATTTTATGACAATTTTTACATTTTTACGTTAACATTTTTTTATTTAGAATTATAAAAAATTATAATAATAATTTTTTATGTTATCAGTTTAATTATTTATATTACAACAAAATATGTTATGTTTGTTCTTACATTTTATTATATTTAGAATTATCACAATTTTTTCTTAAGTATTACAACACTTTAAATATATTTTACCTCAAATTTTATCAATTTTACGATTATTCTCATCTTTTTACTTTAACACTTTTTTTTATTTAAAATTATTTTTATTTGTAATACTAATTTTTTTTACATTAAAAATTTTTATGTTTCAATAATATATTTTTACGTTTGTTGTTACTTTTTATTACGTTTAAAATTATTATAACCTTTTTTGTTAAGGTATAATGATACTTATAACTATTTTACGTAAAATAATATCAATTTTATGATTATTCTTATTGTTTTTTGTTAACTTTCATTTTTTGTTTAAAATTATTTTTTATTTGTAATAATAATTTTTAACATTACTAACTTAATTATTTATATTATAATAATATCTTTTTACACTTGTTGTTACTTTTTATTAAGACATTTTAACATGTTTCATACTAAATGATTTTAATTTTTCAATTATTCTCACATTTTTTATGTTGACACATATTTTTTTGTTTAGAATCATTTTTAATTATAATAATTATTTTTTTTATGTTGCTAACTTCATTATTACGTAATAATAGTATCTTTTACACTTACTTTTACCTTTTAATATATTTAAAATTATCATAACTTTTTTTTAAGGTATTATGATATTTCTAATACATTTTATGTAAAAAAATTAATTTTATGATTATTCTTATTTTTTTATGTTAACATATATTTTTTTGTGTAAGATTATTGTTATTTATAATACTAATTTTTTTTACATTACCAATTTAATTATTTACATTTTAATAATATTTTGTCACACTTATTGTTACTTTTCATTATGTTTAGAATTATCATAATGTTTTTATTAAGGTGTAAGATACTTGTAACCATTTTACTCAAAAAAAATACTAGTTTTATGATTATTTTCACTTTTTTACATTAACTTTTATTTTTTGGTTTAAAATTATTTTTTTATTTGTAATAATATTTTTTTTACGTTATCAATTTAATTATTTGCGTTATAATAATATTTTTTTACACTTGTTCTTACCTTCGTTACGTTTAGAATTATCGCAACACTTTTTTAGAGTATCACAATACTCTCTTAGAGTGTTACAACATTTTTAACACATTTTATGCTAAATGATACTAATTTTACAATAAATTTCACCTTTTTACATTAACATTTATTTATTGGTTTAGACATATTCTTTGGGTTTAAGATAATAATTTTTTTACGTTGTCAATTTAATTATTTATGTTACAATAATATTTTTTATGCTTGTTCTTATCTTTATTATCTTTAGAATTATAACTACTATCTCTTAGGGTATTACAACACTTCTAACACATTTTATGTCAAATGATACCAATTTTACGATAATTCTCACATTTTTACATTGACATTTATTTATTGGTTTATAATTATTCTTTGGGTTTAAGGTAATAACTTTTTTACGTTGTCAATTTAATTATTTATGTTTCAATAATATCTTTTTACACTTGTTTTTACTATCATTACTTTTAGAATTGTTACAACACTCTCTTAGGGTGTTACAACAATTTTAATACATTTTTATACCAAATGATAACAATTTTACAATAATTCTCATATTTTTATGTTAACATTTATTTATTGGTTTAAAATTATTCATTGGGTTTAGGCTAACAATTTTTTTATGTTATCAATTTAATTATTTACGTTATAATAATATTTTTTTATGCTTGTTTTTACATTTATTACGTTTGAAATTATCACAACTCTATCTTAGGGTGTTACAGCATTCTAACACATTTTATTCTGATGTTATCAATTTACGATAATTCTCATATTTTTACGTTAACATTTATTTATTGGTTTATAATTATTCTTTGGGTTTAAAGTTATAATTATTTTATATTGTCAATTTAATTATTTGCATTACAATAATATCTTTTTATGCTTATTTTTACCTTTATTACGTTTAGAATTGTCACAATACTCTCTTAGAGTGCTACGACACTTTTAACATATTTTATATCAAATGATACCAATTTTACTATAATTCTCACATTTTTACGTTAACATTTATTTTTTGGTTTAGAATTGTTCTTTGGGTTTAAGGTAATAATTCTTTTACGTTGTTAATTTAATTATTAACGTTATAATAATATCTTTTTACACTTATTCTTATTTTTATTTTGTTTAGAATTATCACAATACTCTCTTAGGGGGTTATGATACTTCTAACATATATTATATCAAATGATACTAATTTTATGATAATTCTCTTATTTTTACATTAACATTTATTTATTAGTTTAGAAATATTCTTTGGGTTTAAGGTAATAATTCTTTTACATTGTCAATTTAATTATTTACATTACAATAATATCTTTTTACGCTTGTTCTTTCCTTCATTATGTCTAAAATTATCACAACTCTCTCTTAGGGCATTACAACATTTCTAACACATTTTATGTCAAATGATAATAATTTTACAATAATTCTCATATTTTTACTTTAATCAATTCTTAATTAAAATTTTTTAAATATTATATTATCTTATCTTCTTTCTTAGAAATTTTAAATAGTTGTTTTCCTGAAGAACCTCTAAAGATATTTTATCATTCATTCAGTTTGTAATTCTATTTGTGATTACCTACAAATTCTTTATATGTGTTTGGTAGAGTAAAATTAACTAAAACTAATTTTAATACCTTATTAAGCTCTGGGTTAAAAGCATTTTTCCCTTTTTATATCGCACAAGGTTAGCAATTACTAATTTTTCATAAACTAATTTTTTCTCATCAAGAAGTGATGAAAATGGTTTTGCAATATCTCCTTTAACCTATCAAAAATAATAATTTTAAAAATAAATATTCTAAGGATATATGAAACCAGATATCTACAATATGCGTATACAATGAAAATTGATATTTTCTACCTCATTCATCATTTTCATACTTTTCTCCTTTTTTCTTTTCATTACAAATTGATTTGCTGTAAATAGATAATTTAATAAACAAAATAACAATGGTAATCTAACTCAAAATAATTAGCTATCTTACTAATTTTGAGTTTATTTGTGGAGGATAAATTATTAATAAAAAATTACTCTAAATCAAAATAATTAACTATTTTTCTAGTAAAACATGTAAGCATTTTTAGGTCGCTTTGGATTTCAAGGTTTGTTAATAACTAATTCTACATGCTTAGCCTCCTTATTTACTATTTTTTCATAATCTTCTTTGCAATGTCCTGAGTCATTTACTTACACACTTTTGTCCACTAACTCTGTTAGCTTTAAATTAATTTTTATTTTGAAATGATAAAATATTAAGTTAAATAAATTTGATCAAGATTTTGAAAAAGATTTATTTAGTACATATTTTTAAGTTTTATTATTTTGGTACTAAATAGATAATATAATTTTTAAAGTTTAAACAAACCTGTCTTTGTTTTCATATTTCTCAAATTAAATCTATCTTTAAAGTTTATTTATTTGAGCTTAAATGAAAGTTCAATTGTTGTTTTTAAAATGAACTTGTTCATATTTGGCTCAATACAATTTTGATAATATTGGTTTTGAGAAATAGATTAACTTAAGAAAGTTATTTTATATGAACAAAGTATTTCAATATTGAACTTGTTTTTATTTTTTTAGTATTAATTTATAAAGTTTTAATATTTGAATTTTATATGATTAGAAATTTCTTTGAGTCTACTTTCTAATGGACTAAAAAAAATCAAAATTCAAATTAAAAAAAAAAGATTTTAAATTTTTACTAGATACTATGCAATTGTCTAAAAATTTCACAAATAGTAGTTTTGAAAATTTATTATAATTTGTATACAATAAATTAGGTTATGAATTTTATATGGATAGAAAGCTCTTTAAGTTTAGTTCTAAATTTTCAAGTGGCTTTTAATTTAGAGTTGTATAACTCAAGATACGATCAAATAGTAAGTATAGTACAAAATAGAAGACTATCAACATCACTATTTATTTAGAATCATTTAGTATATAAAATTTGGTTGACCCAATCGATTGGGTATCGAAACCAATTGATCTTTTTAGCTGTAACAATAAAAAAAATGAGTGCAATTCAAGAACCAATCGATCCCTTATCAAAACCAATGGATCCATTTGTCTCAAACAAGCTTCAGTAGCTAGTTTCAAAGGAGAAAATCATGTGTTTTCATTCTCCAGCAGTTAGTTCCTCAATTCTTTTATAAATTAGGCATTCCAATACACCAAGAAGCTTGAAGAAACAAGAGAGTAAGCACCAACAAGTTATATTTTTATTTTTTAAAAGAAAATCAAGTGTTTTAGAGCCAAAATTTCGTATTTGTTGTGTCCAAGCCATCTTTGTTGTATTAATTCATCAATATCCTTGTATTTTATTAGCCAAACACTTAGCCTTTGAGAGGTGTTCTAGTTTGCATTTCAATTGAGTGATTTTGTAATAAAGAGGTGAAGTATCCTCTAATATTTGTGAGATTGAGAGATTGCTACTTAACTAAAAAGTTGAGAGTGTTAGGTTGCCATCTAAGCCTTAAGAAAAAGATAGAATTATAATTTCAATTCAAGAATAGTGGATTGGAGCCTTAGTGTGGATAACCAAGAGATAGGATGTAAGTGTCTTGAGAAAAATGATCGAACTTTTATAAATTTTTATATTTGATTTCTTTATCTCTATACTTTTTACATTTATTATTGTTTATATTTGATTCTAGGCTCATTAATTATTGTTGATAGCATCATATTTTCATTAAAGAGTATATTGTTTTTAATCTTACATTTAATTTTTTTGAAATCATTATTTAAAAAGATTTTAGAGAAATCCAATTTACCCTTCTCTTGGATTATAACTCACCCTAAAAGCTAATAACCTCCTTTGGAGCAACAGACTCCTACAAAAATGCTATGATAATAAGCAAGTTGGTAAGAAAAAATATATAATTTCATTAACATACAAACTAGTATAAATTATCAAGAAAAATAAAATTGCACCCCCCATCTCAGAAAACCATGTAAACTATATTTGAAGAAACTTGTATTTGACACTCAGCCAAATAACATGCCATTGCTCACATTTTCATGAGTCTTTGCTAAATGAGGGAAACTTTCAGCGCAGCCCTGAATTTCATTAAAACTCTTAATTTTAATAAAAGTATCAGCCCACAAAAAAAAAAATTTTACAAGTCACAGAAAGGGCAATCAGCTACACGAAAAATTCAGCTCGCCAAATCAAACCAATTAGGCCAAAACATGCACGTAAAGAAACATAGTCTAGTAGCATTAAATTTTTAGCTTTTACTGTAGCAAACTCAAAAGCTAAGATCATGTATTTCAGGAGATTGCTTTATTGCGTTGGACCTGGTTCAAGTCATCAACAAATATTTCAATAAGTGAATAAAAACCTTTTTTATTTTTCCAATAATATAGTATAAATAGTCATGTATATAGGCATGGCAATAACATCAACAGCTATCAAACTGGATGCTGCAGCAGTAGCGCAGATGCAGAAGCTCAAAAAGCTTCATGAGGATTTAATAGATGAGATGGTTGGGTTGGCACGGCAACTTAAAAGAGGTAGCCTTGGTTTCCAGCATAAATAAATTAAATAACACCATTGAACCGTTAAGTATATGACCAAAGATAGGAACTTGAAACAAAAATATTTCATGCCCCTTTTCTTCATGACAACAAAAAACGCCCATGCATGGACCAATAGAGAATTTATAAAAAGATAGGCAAAAAAGAGTTGATCGTTTCGTTGAGTAAACACTTTATTTTGTTCTGTGAGCATGCTTTAAATGTGCATTTAATCACCACTGTAGAAAAATATCCTCTTTCAAGCCCTCCACATGCTGACATGATTTAACAAAATATACTCTTTCAGGCTGTTTAAGTGAAAAAAAAATCAATATTAAAATCAATTAATCGGAGAAGCTTTCTTTTTTCAATTTCCAATTATTTTGTGGGACTTCATGATTGTCACATTGCACTTTTTTTTAATAATTTAAGTTGAAACTGAGTTCCTGGGATCACATATAACCTATGGCCAGCCTTTCTCATCTTCAAATTAGCTAAACTTTCTAATTGAAAAAAAAAAAAAAAACTTGATTTAGGTTTGACTAGCTATCTGTTTGTAGTATTGAGGTTGAGTATGGGCGGTCATAGCTTTTGTATATGTTGTTGATTATCAGTTAACGATTGATTATGTTAAAAAAAAAAAAAAAACAGAATTCCCTCATCCTTAGAGCATAAAACCCAATTACAAAAACAACTAAAAGTAAAAAGCAATAAAATAAATAAAGAATTAGCACAACCGACACGAGGATAATAATCTTTTAAATCCAAAGCTTTGTTATAATATTGTTCTTGAATGGAAAGACGTTGAAATTTACCTAAGATGAATAATGAAGATTTGGCTACAACAGAAGAAACTTTTGATGCATTAATGAAAACGATGCTGAAGTTTCAAAGCAGAGATGAATATGTATAAGACTTCAAAGTGCTTGATCAATCTTCTGAAAAAAATAGTAAAAAAATAATAAAAATAAAAAGAACCCTAGCAATTTTAAAATTCCTTTAATAAAATGAAAAAGAACTCTTAATAGTGTTAAAATTTCTTTTATTTTATTTAATAAATAATTTTTTATATTAATTAATTAAAATTGGATTAACAAAATAACAGGTAATCAATTATTTTTATAATTAAAAAAATCAATAATTTATATTAATTTTTTTTATATCTAACAGTTATTATTTAATAACCATATAATAATGTAAAAAAATTTAAACTTATTATAAAAGTCCCCATGGAAACAATTCCTTTGGATATGCTCTTTACAATTTGAGAGAAAGATTATCCCAAAGGAAAAAGTTTACTTATAAATGAAGATTGACCCCATAACTTTTATTTATGTTTGATTCGTTAAATTTTGAAAAAAATATATAATTTAAGAAAAAAGTGATATTAAAAAAAATGTATGATTTTTGAATTTTTTTAAATTTAAAAAATATAAAATTTTTGTGTTTAATTCATGTAAATGTAAGATTACTTAATAAAATTTTTTATTATATTATCTTTGAAAACACATGAATAACACATAATATTCATAATATTAATATATGAATAACATGTTATTATCCTTATGCAGAGAAAAGACATGGATTGACCTTCGTGTGCCCGGTAACAAATTTTATATATAATAATATTAAATAAATAAATTTTAGATTATATATGTAATAATATTACATTAAGATATTTTACATTTTATTTTATTTTTATATTTTCAACAAAGATTATATTTTTTATCTTAGAAAATCATTTTTATTGAATTTTAAAAAATATATTTTTTATTTTTTCAATAAAGATTACGTTTTTTATCTTAGAAACATTATCCTTTTTAAATTCCGAAAAATATATTTTTCCTTGTTTTTAACGAAAATTACGTTTTTATTTTTAAAACGTCATCTATTCAACAAATATTGTATTTTCTATCTTAAAAATGTCATTCTTATTAAATTATAAAAAATATTTTTTCATATTTTCAACAAAAATTGCATTTTCAATTTTTGAAACGTTATCAGCTCCAAATGATCAATTACTATAATTTATTGATATAAAAAAAATTTATATTTATCGAACACTACCTTTTTTAATATAAAAACGTAGTTAAAAATATCTTAAATATTATATTTATTATTATATTTTCATACTAAAAAATGTCATTGATATTGAAAATATCAAACTTATTTTTTTTAAATGATCAATTATGTTTTATATATAAAAAATGTAATACTTATAAAAATAAAAAATTACGATTTATCAACGATTACATTTCTATAACAAAAAACATAATTATTGATATAGAGAAAATTATATATTTATCAAATACTACATTTTTGACATAAAAAATGAAGTTAAAAATATCATAAATATTTTTTTATAAATATTATATCTATTACTATGTTTTCATAGTAAAAAAAGTTCTTGATATTGAAATATTTAATTTATTTTGTTATTATTTTAATTGATCAACTAATTATATATGTAAACAACATAGTGCTTTTGAAAATAAAAAAATTCAAAATCTTAAACTTGCAATAATTTACTACGTTTTTTTTAACTTTTTTTTTATTATATTTAATCTTTTACATGTCCAATCCTTGTCAGGATTCCGATTGTGTGATTAGGATGTAGCTTTGCCCAATTATATGGTTATGAATACAGTTTTCTATGTCAGAATGAGTCTCAATTTATCATGCAATTACGTAAATTCAGCAAAATTACACACAGCACAAAATGATGAAGACACCCTTTATTGCTTTTTTTATATCGTTTAGAAGAGTCTGCATCAAATATTCCATGCATTTAAGCTCACCTTCTGCAAAGAACTCTGCTTCCTTCTTCCGAAAATGCATTCCTGATAGCTCTCGTTACTTTACTCTAAATTTCATGATCTTTTGGATTTAGCTACATGCAGGTAGGCATAAACACTGAAATTTAGTAGCATGTCAACAACAATTTCGAACATCTGTCGGCTCAGATTTCACCATCCCATAATTCTTCAATGGTCCTGTATGCACCAAAAGTCTGGTGTACATAAACACTGCCTCTAATTAGCTTCTCCTGCAATGAAAATCCTAATATTCAATACTTAGCAGAACCGAAGACCTTTCCTTGGTTGAAAACAATTCAATTTACACAATCCACAACGAAAAAAAAAAGATGGAATCCTGACTAAACGGTATGTCTTGATCTAAAGATTGTTCAGATACTATTATACCATAGGCTTCAAGATAAAAGCTGCATAATTTTTTTATTCCCTTATACATATGCGCACACACACACACACACACACACACAACATATGCCATCATGTCAAGTCTCAGAAAATTGAAGTTACAGGAAGCACCAAAATAAACAAGTAAGCTAGTGAGCAGTAAACATGCACATGTGAGAGAGACAGAGAAAGAGAAGGAAGCGACGATAAAAAAAAAGTGAAATTGACACTTGCCTGCTCAATTTCAGAAAACTTGGCAAACAAATCTCCGGGGATAGACCAGTTAAAAATATCAAGATTTTCCTTCAGTCTGGCCTCATTTGTGCTCTTAGGCAGTACAGTATGGCCCATTTGCAGTCCCCAACGGAGAGCCACTTGTGCAGGAGATTTCCCCAGTTGCTCTGAAACCATTTTAAGAACGGGATTCTCCTGAACCTTTTTTCTGACATTATCTCTACGTTGGGAACCCAACGGTGAATATCCCTGAGATCAAAAGAAATTAACAGCTACTACCAATACAAAATTATACAATCAAGATGGAGTAAGGGAAGATGAGAAACCAACAAAAATTATCAGCCAGACCAGCCGGTACAAAATGGAAAATGGAATTCATCAAGTGATGGCCTGTTTGTTGTTTCAATGAAACAGAGCACAAGAAAACTTTGTAGCTTCAAATCTTCAAACTCACCGACAAGTGAATTCTCTTGGATTGACAATATCCATGCAGCCTTGGCTGCTGCCATACAGGGTGAAGTTCCACTTGATTGACAGCGGGAATTACGCGTGCTACTTCCAACAGATCTCCAAGCTTCTTAGAAGAGAAGTTACTCACACCAATAGCCCGAGCCTTGCCAGTATCATAAAGTGCCTCCATTGCTCTCCACGTACTGGATATGTTTGGTTGTGTGAGGTTTTCAGGCGTAACACCAATTGAACCCTTTTTCACACTGGCTGGCCAGTGTATCTTCACAATTCATCACAATTAGCAACAAATATAGCTCTTTCATAGAAATTATCATGATGAACCATGTCAAAATATATAAATTCAGCTATTTGACACTTGACTCCAAAGAACATCAAATTAAACAAACCAAAAAGCAACTTCTGGAACATAACTCATTTCTCGAATGAAGTATACAGAAAATAAGAGTTTTGTGCTGTGCATACTAGATAGAGATCCACATAGTCAAGCTGCAAATCTTGCAAAGTTCTGTTCAATGCCTCTGGTACATCTTCAGGCAAGTGATGGGTGCACCTGATCATCATTTTATTAGGCTTTGATGATAAGACGAATCCAGGGAAAGGAAAGAAACAAAATAACTTGTTCAACTATTTCAAAATATGAACTTTCAAGTAGAATTTCATTAACTTTTCACATCCTAAAACCAAGTTTAAAATAATAAAAAAAAGAACAAAAATTATGGGGGCAAAAGAAAAGAGAAAAGTAACAAACCCGAGCTTGGAGGTGATCCATAAGTCCTCACGCCTCACTACACCATCATCAAACAACTCCTTCAATGCAAAGCCAATCTGCATATACCAGAAAATAATTAATTATATGAAAAAAATGTAAATTAACTTTGGGTAAATTTATTATATCAAGACTGAGAAACTAAAGAGAAATTGCAAATTTATCACCTCCTTCTCATTGCCATACATAGAAGCGCAATCGATATGCCTATACCCAACCTGAATCCAACAAAGATAATGCAATTCAACTGAAAATCACAAACAAAAAACCCAAAAAAAAAGGAAAAGAAAAAGAAAAACAAGAAGATACCTTGACGGCAGTAGTGACTGTGTTTCCAGTAACAGCGTAAGTGCCCAACCCAACCGAAGGGATCTTAGCTCCTGTGTTTAGTTCAAAGAACCTGATTTCATCAGCCATTTTTTTGCAACTATTGCATACTGCGTAGAGAAGAGAGCAGACAAAACCAACACTTAACAAACGATTCGGTCTTCAACAGTTTCGTTTTCACAGTTGACGTCTTATTATTGTTTTTTCAACTTTTCGTGGTTGAGAATGCTTGAACCGAAAGCTCCTGATGATCACTTGTTCAGAGACTATTGGTTTGTCAAAAACTCGGACCTGACTGTCCCCATTTCCCATTATTAGTGGTTTAGAAATTAATTTTAACACTTTAACCTTAACTCAGAAATGTGAAAAGGTAATGAAAGGTTTCCTGTTTTATAACGTTGAAATCAGAGGAAATGAAATTAATTTTAACAACATAGAGGAATTAACTATTGTGATAAATTAGAGGTGGGGGAGGATTTCTCCACATTTCGGATACATAAATACGGTTTAGCCTCGATCTCCTTTTTTTGTAAACGATTTGTTTCGTTCCAATTTGATTTCAATTAAAAAAAATTAGCAAGAATATATCAAAATTTGTTGGGCACAAATTATTTTATAATTTTTATTAATCGTTATTTTTTATTATAAAATTCATTTAATAAAAAAATACAAAAAATTAAAAAAAAAAAGCTTGTTGAGAGTATTAGGTCAATATTTGAATTGTCTTTTGTTATCATAAAATATATCTAATAAAAAAATCGAAAACGAAAGATAATGTAAAAAGTAAAAAAGAACGAAAACAAAAATTAAAAATTAGTTCATAGGAGGCATCACATGGTTACCCTATTAAGTTTAAAATATTAATTTGTTAAATTTAAATATCAAATAATAATTTTATTAGTATTATATATAAATATATAATTTAATTAATAATAAAATATATATTTTTATATATACTTCTATATGAGTTAAGACAATATATTCTAAATACAATTTCACCCCGATGTCATGTTTTATAAAAAACTCAATTTATGTCAATTTGGTTCCTATTTAAAAAATCATCTTATACCTAATTAGGATCGATTGAAACTGTCAAATATAAAATATTTTGATATTTTTATCAATTAGCATATTTTGTTACAAATTTTATTTAATAAAAAATAAAAACAACAAACAAGAAAAAAGAAAACAAATGAGATATTATATAGACATCTCTATTGGCCTAATTTTTTTAACAAATTAATTTAATAAAAAAAAATAAAAAAAGAGTTTATTAAAGTATTATGTAGACATCTTAATTTTTAAATTAAAATATTAAATAATAATTTGATTAATTAAAAAAATAAAAAATACGATACCGTATGTACGCATTTATTTATTTATTTTTTTAAAAATGATTTTATTTTAAAAATATAAATAAAAATGAATAAAAATAAAAATAGAAGAAAGTTGAGTTCATTAGCAATGATAAATTTTTTAAAAAATTTTATTTCATGAATTTAAAAAAAATAAAAATTAAAAAAGACCAAGAAAGAAAAAAAGCAATCCCAACGTGATATTGACACCTCCACTTTCTTTTTTTAAATCATCAAAGGGACTATATATGAAAAAATTTAAAAATATTAAAAATGAAAAAAAAAAAAGCAAAAGAATAAGTTAAACGATTTGATACATTGTATATTTTCGATTATCAAGTGGATCTAAAAACATAATTTAAAAAATTCATTAAATATATATAAAAAAATAATAAAAATATATGACATATCATTGCGTTATCAATAGATTGCATTAAATAATTAAAATTTTTTAACGAGAAAGAAAAATATAAAAAAAGATATAAGGTACATTCTAACACACAAATAAAATATTTGAAAAAGTATTATATTTTTATATTTTAAAAATGTTTTAAATATTAGAAAGAGACAAAAAAATAAAAACCAAAAAGTAAAAAAAAAAAACGGCAACTTGAGTCAACACGCTGACTAGCTATGGTAATCCGTACAAAGTAATATTTAAAAATTTTAGAAGATTGCGATTTCGAAAATGGTTTTGTAATAATATTATTACATTGGAAGATATAGTTCACCATATCTGTATCCAAGATAGTAGTATGCTTAAATGGTACACACTGCTCCTTCCCTTATTTTAAAATTTAGCAGCAGCATGAATCTCTTTTACCAGAGCTAAGGTAATTACTTCCGAAACAAACGCGTACGTAAAGGACAAATTGTTTAGGCTCTCAAGCTTTAGGCGTACGTTCAGATCTCACCATCCCATAGTTCTTCCATGGTCCAATATGCCCCAAATGTTTCATGCACAAGTCCACCGCCCTGATCAGCCTCTCCTGGAAGACAAAAACAGGTAATAAATAATCTGAATGTTAGGCCCAATAAACTACGCCCACGACGCCCATAAGAGTAAGATAATCCAGACTGCCACTTGACCAAATCCACATCACACCTCTAACACATCTAGGAGGATGGAGGTAAAGATATAAAAGACACCAGTGAAGGCTTGAAGGGAGATCCGAGATCCTCATTCGGCCTAGTCCATCTCCATTCTTTCCTCTTTGTTATTAACTGCTTCTCTTATCAGGCACATATTGACTTAAGCGTCGAATTCCGGAGTCCTAACGCCGATGCTTCCTGACCTTTTTCTTCTCCTTGACAGGTCAAACAGGTCCACCAATTTAGCCTCCGACGAACTTTGTTCTCACTAGACTAAGAATTACATCAACACTGAACTAGACCTAAAGCTCACGTATTTTGCTTATACACTATAGATCTACAATAAACCGGCCATGAAAAATGGATAAGTAACTTACCTGCTCAATTTCAGAAAACTTGACAAACAAGTCCACAGGTATAGACCAATCAAAAAAATCAAAGTTTTCTCTGATCGTCTCTTCATTTGTACTCTTAAGCAATATACTGTGACCCATTTGCAACCCCCAACGGAGAGCTACCTCAGCAGGGGACTTGCCCAATTTCTCCGCAACCATATTCAAAATTGTGTTCTTAAGGACCTGTGTCTTGGCAATTCCTGTGCCTGGGGAACCCAATGGTGAATACCCCTGAAACCACAACAAGTAATTCTCTATATATTGTTGGGAATAATGACTCAAATCCCATAAGAGATTTATTTGGGATTTGTTAGAGATTTATTTGAGATTTGTCAGATATTGCTTGATGGACAAAAATACTTGCAAAAGAAGAATTCCAAGAGAAAGGGGATTCTTAATAGGTAAGTTTGACTTGCAAGAGAAGAATTCTAAAGGGAAAGGGATTCTTAATAGGCAAGTTTGACTTACAGAAGAAGAATTCTAAGAGGAGAGGGATTCTTAATGGGTAAGTTTATATGGTTATAAATAGGTGAAGTCTCTATAGGGTTAGATATGAGAAAAAGATGTAAGAGAGTTGTAGGGTTTTGTGGGATAGACACCCCATAGGAGTATTGGGGCTCTACGTCTTATGGGTGTGTATGTTTGTTTGTGAGTGGACTAGATTGAGAGGGTCCACATAGGTATGATATATGGGAGCATATGGGTATGTGTTTGGTTATGTTGAAAGGGTGCACAAGGGTTTGGGTTTGTGTTTGTTTAGGTTGAGAATACTCCATAGGACTAGAGGAGATTGAGAGTGTCTTATGAGTATTGATTGTTGAGTGAGGTTGATGATTTGATGTAAGTTTGTAATTTTCTACAACTAGTGGATCTTGTTTCTCATCCGTGGATGTAGGTCAGTTGGACCGAACCACGTTAAATTGTTGTCTCTTGTGTGTTTGATTTATTGTTTGATTTCGCTTCCGCTGCGTGTGATTGGATTGGAGGCTTTTAACCCAACAAATGGTATCAGAGCTGAAGGTTCGAAACGTGAAAAGAGTTGAAGATTCAAGATGTGAAAAGAGCCGAAGGTTCGAGATGTGAAAGAGCTGAAAGTTCGAGATGTGAGAAGAGCTAAAGGTTTGGGAAGTGCATGATTTGAGACATGAAATAAGCAAGTCCAGAAGTGCTCGATTCAAGAGAAGAGTTCGAGTTTAAGTTTTGAAGATTTAGGATTGATTTGTATGAAGCGTGAAGACACAAGAGAAGAGAAGATGATTGTGAGACTTTCATTGTAGGTGGAGCTAAGCATATCTAGCATGAAGATAGATGATTGATGGAATTTGAGTCAAGGTGGAGATTGTTGGGAATAATGACTCAAATCCCATAAGAGATTTGTTTGGGATTTGTTAGAGATTTATTTGGGATTTGTCAGATATTGCTTGATAGACAAGAATACTTGCAAAAGAAGAATTCCAAGAGAAAGAGGATTCTTAATAGGTAAGTTTGACTTGCAATAGAAGAATTCTAAAAGGAAAGGGATTCTTAATAGGCAAGTTTAACTTACAGGAGAAAAATTCTAAGAAGAGAGGATTTTAAATGGGCAAAGTTGTTTGGGTATAAATAGGTTAAGTCTCTACACGATTTAAGGTATGAAAAAAAAATGTAAGAGAGTTGTAGGTTTTGGGGATAGACACCCTCATTAAGAGTATGGGCTCTACGTCTATGGCTGTGTATGTTTGTTTGTGAGTGGGACTAGAGGAGATTGAGAGGGTCCACATAGGTATGAGTTATGCGGAGCATATGGCGTATGGTTTGTTATGTTAATGGTGCACAAGGCTTTTGGGTTTGTGTTTGTTTGGGTTGAGAATACTCCATAGGGACTAGAGGAGATTGAGAGTGTTTATGAGTATGATTGTTTGAGTGAGGTTGATGATATGAAGTATGTTTGTAATTCTCTACAACTAGTGGATCTTTTTTCTCATCCGTGGATGTAGGTTAGTTGGACCGAACCACGTTAAATTATTGTCTCTTGTGTGTTTGATTTATTATTTGATTTCGCTTCCGCTGGTGTGATTGGATTGGAGGCTTTTAGCCCAACATATATTACATAAGAAACAATGAGTGTTTGAAGACAATAAGAAATAACAATACTACAACATAATAGCATATCCTGAGCCTCCTTAAAGCTTGTCATCTAAATGAATCCTAAATTTCTTTAAATAGGTTCGCTTATCTAGTAGAAGCAGGCATCATAAATATAAATGTGAATTCCAACCTCATGCTTTTTTGCTTTCATACTATATATATGTATACTCACAGTTACATGAATTCCCTTGGATTCACAGAATGCATGTAGCTTGGCCTGCTGCCAGACAGGATGGCATTCCACCTGCAGTACAGCAGGAGTAACGCGAGCTACCTCCAACAGATCTCCAACCTTCTTTGTAGAGAAATTGCTTACTCCAATAGCTCAAGCCTTGCTTGAGTCATATACTGCCTCCATTGCTCTCCATGTGCTGGGTATGTCAGGTTGGGTTAGGTTCTCAGGATTAGATCCAACTGTTCCCTTTTTCATGCTGGTAGGCCAATGAATCTTCAAACATTAAACAATCAAATTATCATTCATTAAGAAATGATGAACAAAATTTGCTTCTGATAATGAGGCCAAAATGGAAGAAACATGGTTGTGTTAATATTTCTACATACTAGATAGAGATCTAGATAGTTCAGCTGCAAGTCTTGCAAGGTACTATCTAATGCCTCTTGTACATCTTCCGGTGCATGATTATTGCACCTGCAGAAAGTTGTAATTCATCCCGGTCCACATGACAAGCCTTAAATACGTGGTATAACTTACGGCATCTAAAAGATTTTTAACTTTACACTCAAAAATTCAACTTTGAAATGGCAATTTCATATATGATATATGTAAAACACTTGAAAGGATTTTGAAATTGAGAAAAACCAGAGTTTGGATGTGATCCAAAGATCTTCACGCTCCACAATACCATCTTCAAACAGCTTCTTCAGAACAGAACCAATCTACGTAAACCAAATTATGGGTCATGAGTAAATTTTATTTCCTATTATTATCATTCATCAAAATCAAGGCACCTCAAATATAAATTCAACTAAAAAAATAGTAAAGGAATTACTACTTTAATGCAAAATTGGCTTAAAAAAATGAAATTCATCCAGGAAAAATAGTTGAGGCAAAAGTCATTACCTCTTTTTCATTCCCATAGAATTGAGCACAACCAATATGCCGATGTCCAAGCTGCATTAACCCAGAATGATAAGCAGCCATTCCTTTATTTCCCCAAGTTTTCATAATAACTTTTTATTTGATTTAATTAGGATCTGTTAGCTACTTGGATTTTTTGAATAGAGGAGTGAAGTAAACATCCCACAGTTTCGGTTCCCAGAAAATTATCCAGAGAGACCCAAATATGAGAATTGAGAAATACCTTGATAGCAGCGGCAATAGCATTGCGAACTACTCCAGGAGCAGCCTGCCATGTTCCCAGTCCAACAGAGGGGATCTTAGCTCCGGAGTTCAGTTCGAAGTATGGAATTGCCTGACCCATTTCTTTTTTTTTTTTTTTAATGGAGACAACCGATGAATAGCTTATAGAGAGACAGCAACAAAAGTGGCTCGTAGACGCGTTAAAACATGTTTTTAACCAAGAAACAAAAAAGAGAATGGTAAAACGTAAATTTGGTAATGCTCCCTTCGTACACGTGTGAGTACTCAGCAGTTTGATTGCCCATTTGTGCGCCGACAAAGAAAATCTTACTTCTGATGGATGTCGTTTTCGTGGTTAATTTATGTCAGGGAAACAATTCCCTGGTATATGCTCTTTACAATTTGAAAGAAAGATTATCCAGAGGAATTGTTCAGAGACAACATTCCATACCGAAAGCTCCTGATGACCACTTGCTCAGAGACTATTGGTTTGTCAGAAATTCAGAGCGAACAGTCCCCAGTTCCCAATTATTAGTGCCTTAGAAATTAATTTTAACACTTTAACCTTAACTTGAAATGTGAAAAGGTAATGAAAGGTTTCCTGTTTTATAGTGTTGAAATCAGAGGAAATGAAATTAATTTTAACAACATAGAGGAATTATCTATTGTGATAAAATTAGAGGGGGGAACTTCTCCACAGTTCCAAGACATAAATGAATTGCAAATAATTTGAAGGAAATTTTGAACAGTTATACATTTACGAGTAGAGACGTATAAACTCCGAAAATAGTAGTACATGATTTACCACTTCCAAAAATATGTCTGCTTCAGATTTCACCATCCCAGAGTTCTTCAATAGTCCTGTATACGCCATAGGTATTGTGCACATATCCTTCCCCTCTTGCTAGCTTCTCCTGCATTTAGAACAACATATTTAATTTACCCGGTAAGAAGATAAAAGGAAACACCTAAAAACAGATTGCCTTGATCAAAAGATCGTTTTCAGAACAAAATGACAGTGTTACTTGCCTGTTCAATTAGAGAAAACTTGGGAAGAAACTCTTCAGGTATAGACCAATTAAAAACATCGAGGTTTTCCTTCAGCCTTGCTTCACTTATGCTCTTAGGGAGTACGCTATGACCCATTTGCAGTCCCCAACGAAGAGCCACTTGCGCGGGGGATTTCCCTACTTCATTTGCCACCATTTTAACAACCGGATTGTCTAGGACCTTCTTCCTGACATTTTCTCCAGCTTGAGAACCCAAAGGTGAATATCCCTGAGATCAAAGAAATTAATACCTATGGCTAATATAATCAAGATGGAATGCTGTGTAAAATGTGTGGATTCAAAAGATGATAAAAAACTAATTCAAATATAAATGAGATGAATCCTGGGCGGCTTGTTTCCCTCTGCGCAAACCAATTAAACACCCCAATAAGAAGAATATGCTGCTTTTATGGCTAAATCAACAAACTTACCGTCAAGTGAATCCCCTTGGATTGACAATATCCATGCAGCTTTGGCTGCTGCCATACAGGGTGAAGTTCCACTTGATTGACAGCAGGAATTATACGTGCCACTTCCAATAGATCTCCAAGCTTCTTAGAAGAGAAGTTACTCACTCCAATAGCCCGAGCCCTACCAGAATCATAGAGTGCCTCCATTGCTCTCCAGGTACGAGGTATGTCAGGTTTGGTAAGGTTTTCGCCCTTAACAACAACTGAACCCTTTTTTGCACTCACTGGCCAATGTATCTTCAAAATTCATCACAATTAGCAACAATATGACCCTTTTTAAGTACAAAAAGTATTGTGACTTTACCTATTTTACTTTAAAGCAAATGTCTTATGTTTTTTCAATTCAGTAAACACATACCAGATAGAGATCCACATAGTCAAGTTGCAAATCTTGCAGAGTTTTATTCAATGCCTTTGGTACATCTTCAGGCAAGTGATCAGTACACCTGAAAGTGCAATGTGATATAGATCAGATAATAGAACTGAGCTGAAAACCAAACTGAAATATGGGAGAAGAAAAAGATACAAACACACAAACCAGAGTTTGGAGGTGATCCATAAATCCTCACGCCTCACTAAACCTTCATTAAGCAATTTTTTTAGAGCAGAACCAATCTGAATTAACCAGAAAACATGTTTATTAGACAAAAAATTGCGTGTATTAATCTATCAGAAAAGAGATGGCATAACCCAATTCACTAGTCAGGGTTCTCCATATATTTTATGAATGTTCACTTATTACCGTAATTATAATATAAAAAAACAAATGCAACAGAAAGCAAAGACGAAGTTAACTTAGAAAATAATCATGGATTCTGTAAAAACGATCACCTCCTTTTCATTGCTGTACATTGAAGCGCAATCAATATGTCGATATCCAACCTAGATCAAGAAAGATAACAGTAATCCCAAATGTAATTCAATTGAAAATCATAAAAAAAAAAAAAAACCACACCTAGAGAGAGGGAAAAAAAAGAAGTTACCTTGATGGCATTAGTGACAGTGTTTTGGAGAACACCATGTTTGGCACCGTAAGTGCCTAATCCGACAGATGGGATCTTAGCTCCTGTGTTCAGTTCAAAGAATCTGATTTATCTGCCATTCTCTTCCAAATGTTGTTAAGAACAGAGATGGAAACAAACACAGAACTTCAAATGATTTCTGATTTTCAACTACAAAACCCTTTTAATAGTTTTTTACTTATTCTAGGTTGATGCCTGGAAGATTTGACATTTGTCGGAGAGCATTTGGTTTTTTGAGTTGTTTGTTAAGATTTTTAGATGTAAGTGGAAACTATCCCCAAGGTGGCAATTACAAAGTGCCAGGGACGTTTTTTCTTTCTTGGTTTGTTTCAAATCTGTACATGGTTTGTACTTTTTATGTTTAAAAATGGAAATTTTGATGAAAATATTTAAGATCGGAGTCCCAATAGTGGCTTTTTTCTTCTTTGTTGGGCTTGCAGGACAACAAAGAAGAGACTAAATCTATTAGTCTATGATATCAAAATACAAAATTGGAGGGCGAAAATCTAACGCATGGTGTGAATTTAGGAATTACCACATTACTAGAAACTTCAAATAAGTGATGAAGAGGAGAGAGTTTTTAATTTAGTTTTAATTTTTCCTTTTTGTATAAAAAAATTTATACAATTTTCAAAGTCTCTATATATAAATTGATATAAGATTTTTTTTTTGTTATCAAACTCTCTCATTTTTAAAGTTTGAATGATTTAAATGAGGACTTCTCTCATTTAAGAATTTCTTTTTGAAAGACTCTTATTTAAGAATTTTAAATTCTAATTGGCAAACTATTTTTCTTAAAGATTAATGATTCAATAATGATTAAATAGTATTAGTAAACGTTTAGTAAAGTCATTGTTTATATTAATATTAAATAATCCAATTGAATTAGTATCACAATAACTTTTAATAAAGTTAAACAATCACCAATTTAGTTGAAATTATTAAAAATCTAAATATAATTATAATTAAAAGTGTAATTAAATTAAATCAAGTCGATACAATACAATTCAAGTTTAAACTCAATTTAAAATTCGATACTTAAAATTTGACTCGAGCTCATTTAAGGTTTAATTTTTAAACTCAATCTAAAATAGATATAAAATTACTTAAACTTATTCGAGTATATTTATTTATTAAATTAAAAACAAGGTCGATTTTGAAAGTTGACTTTAAATTTGATTATTTGAATTTAAATTTGAGTTTAATCTTGATATATATAAAGATAAAATAATAATTTTTTAATTAAAAAATAAAAAATATATTAAAATATAAAAATTTAATTAAATTCATAAATTATTCAAATATAATATTAAGATATTCGAACTTAATTCGTTCGATTAATTAAGTTATTTGAGTTTAAGTTTAACTTGACAATAATTAAGTTAAATTTAAATTTTATTTAAATTAAATTAAATTAAAATAATTTACGAGTATTAATATATTTATAATATAATAATAATAAATATAAAATTAATGATATAAATATGTCATTTTACTTTAAAAACCTCATTTAAAAAAAATTACTCGTTTCTTAAACATTTTTTAAAAGTAATTTCCTTTCATATTTGAAAACAAATTTTTTCAAACACTCGTACAATAGGTTGTCAAATTCTAGTAAGAATGAACTACTTGTTCAAACTTCAAAAAAACAGGATAATTCATAATATATTATTTTAAAAAAGGGAGAAAATGACTGTTTTTAGGTCAGGACAAAGATCTCCTCTCAACCCCCTTGTCTTAAAAAAAGGGAAAATGAAAGAAAAAAGTACTAAAAAAAGACGTCCACGTATTTAGTACTGTTAGTCACTTTCATTAACTTGAAGTTCAACCTACTAAACTGAAAACTCTTCTTCTCTGTCTTTCCCTTTCTTTTCATCAAATCAAAACCATCAATATCACCAAATGCATAAATTATGATATGTTAAGCTAATCATAATTTCAGGGTATTTCTCATACCCTACGCTATTGATTTTATCAGAGGTGGTCCAAACTCCAAATCTCCTAAATCCCCACTTTTTTTATTATCATTTTTTTCATCGAAAAAGAAGCTGATTTGGACTCTGGATTTGAGTTCCCATTAATGGAAAACGCTTTAAGATTCTAGGATTTCTTTCCTTTTTCTAAAAAGGAGGGCTCTTTGATTTTTAGGGGAGAGGGCGGAAGGGGTGCGGGCGTTCTGCTTGAAGAAAGAGGATGAAGGACTTGATAGGAAGTCCAGGAACGGTGAGTGGGTTAACCCTAAGGATAACCCAAAGTGCATTTGCTGCTGCTTCCATTGCAGTCATGGTCTCCGCCTCTAATTTCTCTACCTACACTGCTTTCTGGTACTTTTATTTTTCCTTTTTCTACTTTTGGTTCTGCTCTCAAATTTTACAGTTTTAGATTTAATGGGTTTTTTTTTTTTTTTTTTTGGTTTGGGGTTATATTATAAATTTAATCTTCTTTTATTTGCTGCCATTGTTTCAATATTCTCAGGTTTAATCATTAACAAAATTTTAGTTTAAATGATCGGAGTAACATTGATCAGTCAACTCGGGAGTAGAACTTGTTTGGCAAAACTATGGATGAATCCTAACAGGTAGAAAGAATAGGAAAAGTGAAAGGTGAAGTTGGACCTGAATTTTGGACATGTGGATTATTACATCTTTGCATGTTATAAGGTGGTATGTGTTGTTAATGCAAATATGTTTGATAGTAGTAACAGTTAAATGAATTGTGCAGCTGTTTCTGCTATTCTAGTGTTCTGGTTTGAATTTATTGGATGATGTTTAAGTTTTCTAGATTTCTAGTTTGGGAATGTGCATGAGGAGTGGGTAAAAAAAACTACCTTTTCATTTTTAAGTTTAGCTCAATTTTGGGCCCAAGTTTTTATGCTTTCATTTGCCATATGCCAGTCGAGAAGCTTTGATCTAAGAGGGTTTAATGTCAAATCTGAGTTTTGTGTTTTTGCACTATAAAATGAAAAGGCATGAGCATTTGCTACCTTCAATTTGTAATGGCAGTTGGATGAGAAATTAGAAGCCTTGATTTAAACCTTCAGAGAAGCGTACAGATTCCTTGCATAAACCTTTGGACAACCAATTCTTCCAAAATTGGTTTTTAAGCTGAATATGAAGTTGTGCAAATTAGCAACTGCCAATTTACTTGGTTAAGCGGAAGGATTCATCTACCCCTCTAATAATATTACCACAGTTGAGCTAACATAAGCATAGACATGTCTGAGGTGCAATATTTGGAGGTTGGTTGTTTAAAGTGTGTTATTGTTCTTGTAATAGCAATTTTTTTTGGAACCGAGTGCCTGTGTTAGGCATAACAGCAGGAAAAATGAACAGAATTCTATGAAGCTTTTCTGCTACTGTGCGTAGTGCAGTGGTGGCTGTTCCCCAATTCACTTAATTTTAAGATTTGTGTCTGCTTATAGTGATAGAGTCTATAACAGAGGCATTCATTTGTCTCACTGACATTCAAGACACATGTATAATATAAGTTTGAATGCATAGTTGACTTAAAGTATGTAATCTCTTTGTGAGTCTTCTTTTATGCGTGTATGATCTTTTAAACATGCAACTTTGATGTAATTTGTTTCTTAGGCCTTTTTTGTAGTCTCACTGAATTTGGTTTTCTTTTGTGAAAATGCTGAACACAGTTCTTTTGACTAGATGTAAAGTAGCATTTACACTTATCTCCCATATTGCTTTTTGCAAAATAAATTGGTTGTGGATCTTATAGTTTCTATTCTTATTTTCACCATACTATATCCCTTGGAAAAAGGGGAAAGGGAGGTTAGGTTGGATGGAGTGGGCAGGAGGGTTAAAGTAGAATAGAAATGCACTGTAATAATTGTTATTTTTTGTTTATAATGTTCTCTGTTTCAGTTATTTGATTGCGTCTATGGGGCTTCAACTGCTATGGAGCTTTGGACTTGCCTGTCTTGATGTTTATGCTTTGAGGAGAAAGAGAGATCTTCAGAATCCAGTTCTAGTGAGCCTATTTGTTGTAGGTGATTTGGTATGCAACTTTCTCTAAGAATCATCTCTAATCTCCTTTTGTCACTAAATGGATGCATGGGCATTAATGTAAATCAGGACCATAAATTGCCTGCTATTTGCGGTATTTTGTCATATTGCATATCAGTTATCACTTATCTTTCCCCATATTTCTTCATGTTCAGGCTGTTTATATCTTTTTGATTTAATTAGTGGTTTACATGACTCTGTAAATTAGTTGTTATCATATCAAATACAGCTCTTCCATATGCTATATTGCAAGTTTTATTGACCATGTGCTCTCATTTTTCGATAATGATAGAGTACAATCCTACATCCATGCAAGATCACTGTCTTCATAATCATTATATGAACTCTCTATTCATTTTGCTTAAAATTTTTTTTTTAAAGTGGTGCTACTTGCTAGTAATTGTTAGTTAGGTAATCAGAATTTAGTCTTATTAGTTTTCAATCAGTTCTTCCTACATGCTGCTTTAATTTTTGGGAATCTTTTTGTCTCCTTGAAACTCTTGGGACGAAATTGTACATCACCTGGCTAATCCTTCTTCAAACAGCAGGTTACAGCCATGTTATCACTGGCAGCTGCATGTTCATCAGCAGGGGTTATAGTCCTGTATGCAAGAGACTTGGACTTGTGCAGGGTTCAAATTCATCTCCCATGCAGGCAATTCGAAATATCGATAATTTTGGCATTTATCACGTGGGTTCTGATCGCAATTTCATCTCATGTCATTTTCTGGATCTTAGCCTCTTTCTAAAGGACTCGGGGGTTCCCATGCTTAACATTGGACATATACGCACATAATAGTAAATGCTTCATTTTCCTTTTCTTCCCCATGCCTTTAATTTTTTACAATGTTGCAGAATTGGAGAAGTTTGGCCTGTGCACATTAAGGATTTTTTGCTTTAGTTTTCAAGTTCATTCAAATCTTACTTGTTCTTAACCTATTTCAATCATTAACAAAACAAATCTAAAATCGGTCTTGCGTTTCTTTCATCTTCCAACAGACATCACATTTCGTTTAATCCGGAGTAGTGTCATTTTTTTGTCAAAAGATAAGCAGCAACATCCATCAACCTTAAAAAATATGAAGTTGGTTTAGATTTCATCTAGGAAATCTTGCTATTTTCCTGAGCTGTTGATCATCCTGAAGAAAACATGGATGAGGCAGGTTATATAATAATCAATTAAGGTTATATTTGATACATAAAATTATGATAAGATAAAATAAGATGATATTATAAGTATGATAAAATTAAATAATTTTATATTATTTTATGTTTGATATATACAAAGATTAAAATAAAATAATTTATTTATTGATCAAAATTATTTTTTTTAAATTTATATAATTTAAATTATTAATATAAAATTTAAAGATATAATAAGAGATACAATAAAAGATATAAATTCAATCTCATGAATTAAAAATAATTTTTTTCACTTTTAGAATGATTAAATTATTTTATATCAAGAGGATGATTAATTTTTTTTATAATTTTTTTTATTTAGATACAAATTAAACATAACATAAAATAATTATTATTTTACCCTATTCATTATTCAATGCACCAAACATACCCAAAGTACCAACGCTAACGCCGGATGTGGCATCTAAAGAATGAACAAACTCTGTCAAAACAGTATCATGCCACTCCACAATACCGAAAACGATTACAAATGCAATTAGCTTGAGACCTAATCAAGCATATAACTTGTGTGTATACAATGTCCTATATTTGTGTTTATATTTCTTCCTTTTTTTTTTCTTGATTTTTGGTGAATAGCATTCCAAACAAATGAGATTTCTCCCTCACAAATGTGTAAGGTTGCCTCTAAATCCCGTCATCCACCAAAAAGAACATGTCCTCCGGTAACAAAATGCCTGCTGCTCTCTGAGTCTACAAACCTATCAGCACTCATCCCTTGAAAATTATTCCAACTGGAATTTTGCCTAATGAACAAGAAAGAAAGCAGAAAAAAGAACAAGGTAGACAACCAGATTGCAGTATTGAACTCTCAAAAGCTCATTCCAAATTCAAACTTGTGATCACATGACAATTTCTGGCTTCAAAATGCTAGACTTTATCTCCTTGTGAAGCAGGACATTACCCCCGTTGCTGTAAACTTCATCTCCGAGACGAACATCTTCTCCTAAGATTGTCATGTTTTCCACCCGAGCCCACCTTCCAACAGTGGAATGCCAACCAATAATGCTACTGGAGATGCAAGCATGCTTCACGATACGAACTACTGCATTATAGTACAGCAGGACAACCTTACCCCAGACTCTATGATACATCCTGGACCAATGGCTACATCAGGTCCAATGAGGCAACCATCGCCAATTGTAGCACTCTTGTCCACCAAAACATTTCCAAGAATGTAAGATCAAGCTGCCAATTGTGCAAAGGATTTCTTACGCAAGGAATCCTGGTACAATCTCAGTAATGTAATCCTTTGGTTGTCCTATGTCCATCCAGAACCTTCGGGAAGACCTCTTTCTCAAATGAGGAGGGTCTCAGTTCAATTCGGTCTAAAACAGATGACTTCAACAAGTAGATTTCAGCATTGATTTTGTTTCCAAAAATATCTTTGGTTTCTCAACAAACTTTTCAACTTTGCCTGTAGTTTCTTCCATTACCACAACACCATTTTTTGATGGCTTATCCACCTGGAAACAAAAGTAAGATCCTTTTAGTAAGTCAAAATGGTTTAGTCCTTGACTAAGGCGAAGAACTCTAAACCCAGTTTACCACTTTACCTTCGTCACCATAATGGAAGCTTTTCCTCCATTACCCTTGTGAAAATTTATCATTTCTTTTAGCGGATACTCACTTATTACATCAATATTGAGGACAAAAAATGGCTCACCAGATCCATCAATCAACTTGTCTCTAGCCAGACCTAGGGGATCTGCTGTGCCCGGTGGTTCAGTCTCCTGTCAGCAGGTGATTTTAATGTCCAGCTTTTTCTCAAATTCTTTCAGGAAATTCCACATAACCTGCTACCAAATTAGGATGAAAAACCTATCAAGGATTATAAAAACAAGCTTAATAAAAAAAGTCAATTACATATTGTTATCATCATGAAATTTTCAGCCATAAAAAGAGCCCCTTCTATGTCACCTCTGGTTGGTAATTGATGGCCAGAAAAACTTCAGTAACTCCAATAGCTTTGAGAGCTTAAATCTGGTAGGAAAAGAAAAAAAAAAAAGACTAGGCATGATTCACACGTTTAACACATCAACATAAAGCTTCACACTTTGTTAGCATAGAACTTAAGTCGTCTTTCACTGCCTATGTAATAGCTTCCTGGAGATAAGAAAAAAAAAAGGGTCAAGGTTATAAAATCATCAAAAATATCTTGTAAACAAAGCTCTGTCTCAATAAATCTTAAATCTATTGTAAACAGGATTACCTGTCGTTGAAAAATCTAAAAAAAATTTCAAGTCAATAAGGCATATAAAATCACCAACAAAAGTAAACTAAAAGACAATCACGGAAATAAAAGAAAAAGAAAAGAAAACCTGATGCAATATCATGGGTTTGTTAGCAAAATCCACCATGGAGGCTTTGGCACGTTAAGAGTCAATGGTCTCAATAGGGTTCCGAACCCACCAACGAGAATGAAAAATCTGTATTTCCTATAAAAGTCAGACCATAACACAGATTATCTCAAACAGTGAGCCGTTTGTGTATATAATTGACAATTCCCATAATCGTAAACCAAAAAGAAGGGAAAAAAAATTGATCACAGGTGGATCGAAGGTGGCAGAGACATTGAAAAAGTGGGGAGCTTGTACTAGACGTACAGACTATTGTTTCCCAATTGGTTTAATGGCAGAACTGAGGTTGAACAGAGTTTAGTTGTAAGAGTGATGTCAATGACCTTTGCGGGCTTTGAACTCTGAACAAATCTGAAAGCATACGGTTTATTGATAGTTAAGAAATTGGGTGGAAATAGCGCTGTAATGAGACTCTAAGTCCGAGTCCAGCAATGTTTTTGATTCTTCGATGATTAACAATGCCCTCCTCGTCACCTGAGTCCATTTGGGCTCCAGTGTTTAATTAAGTGGCCTTTCAACTCTTTAAAATTTCCTTTATTTTTTCTTTTTCGAGAAAAGGAATTTAATCATTCATTTATTAGACTCCTAAGTTTGGATTATTTTTATTTGTATATTTAAGATTAAAGCAAGAATGGTATGAAATTATTTATGGCATAAAATAATTTTTATTATTTAATCATTACATATGATATATAATAAATGATTGATTTTTACAATAATATAATTATTTGATATAATTTAAATAAAAGTGATATATATTAATATGAAATAACATATTCATATAAACCTTTTTTTCAAATTATAAATCAAATATTCTATTAACAAATCATACTAACTACTGATTATTGATGTTTGAATTCATTTTTACATTTAGATGAATAGTTATTTTGTAACATAATATCATAATCTATGAAAATTATTCCTCAACCTTGTGATAAAGTATGGCTATTGATATCAAACATCAAAATTTCGCAATATTAAAAATTATGATTAAGATTTAATATATCATTATTATTATTTTATCGTGTAATAATACAGTAAAAACGAAAAGCAAGCATGGGATATAATTTTTCAATGGAAATTAGAAAATAAAAGTTGCATGGTCCTCCATACATTTTGAATGACATGAACTAGTTTCATTCAATATTTTGTAGTTTGTTTTCTAAATGAATTTCACTTTAACCATGTGATTATGCCGTACGTGAACAACGAAAAAAAGAAGGTTCTTTTCCTTCCAGAAAATACTTAGCCAAACCATGGGTATATAACTGACCACAAAGAGGCAAAGCGACCCCCACAAATTCCAACACGTTTTCTTGCAAGGGAAATTCTATTTACACCTATATAAATACTTTTTACACCTTATTATTAAATACCAAAAATTTAAAATATAATTTTTTATTTTTTAAAAATACATCTTATCCCAACGACATCACATTTTTTCATTCTACCCTTTTCATTCTTTTTTTTTTTTATTTTCTCACTCTCGATTCAAATTCAATTTAAACTTAATTTTAAAACTATCAAATCAATCCTTAAATCATAAGTTTTTTTTTTATTGTTTTCCATTTATTGTAGGTAAATTTTCAAGATTTTTGTTTATTAATTTAGCTAAAATAATATGAAAGTTAAGGTTTTTATGAAATTTTTTTGTCTAAATCATTGTTCTCGAAAATAAATTTTTGAAAATTTTAAAAGGCTTTTAAAACTTTATTTCTTAAAGTTTGGAAAGCTTATTGAAAAAAAGAAATTATGAGAACCTTAAATGTTGAATGAAATGTGAATGAAGTGTAAAGTTTTTTTTTTGTCAATATTGTATTTCTCAAAAATAAAATTTTGAGAACTTTAAAAAGATTTAACAAATTCATTTTCGAGAGTTTTGAAGTTTTTTTGAAAATTCATTTTCAAGAAAATTTTAAAGCTCTTGGAAATGAATTTTTTAGAGTTAAACACAAGGTATAAAAAGGATAAAATTATAATTTATTAAATGATAGAATTGATATTTTATAAATAGGTATTTTTGAAAGAAATATTTTAGAGTGTGAAAAGAAATTGGGGTGTTCTAAATACACCACCAAATTTTCTCTATACACTCTTAATTTTTTTTTTCAAAAATACTTTTAATAGCTTATACACCAAAAAACTATCTCGTATTTCTTGGAAATAGATTTTTTAGAGTTATATTGTGTTTTTGAAAATTTAATTTCGAGAAAATAATATAATTTTCTAAAATAGATTACCTAGAACAAAACACATATGTTGGAAAATCCATTTATGAGAATTATTTGTTTTATCAAAAATGGATTTTCAAGAATCATTTTATATTCTTGAAAATCCATTTTTGAGAATGCATAAAATTTTTTAAAATATATATTTAATTATAAACTCTTGATAACAAAAAATCGAGATTTCTAATCTTTAAGCTATTGAAAAATATTATCAATAGACTGATAAATTTGATAGTACGGATTGATGGCCGAAAGATTAGATACTGTCGAATTTGTTAATCTCTTAATGATATTATTAGCGACAATGTTCTATAAGGTATTCAAGTTCGGACTAGCATGCAAGTACACATAAGAGTCATTAATGTGCCCATTCTTATTTGATCATATGTGCAAATGAAAAAGACCAAGATCTCAAGCATGCATGAGATAAAAATGATTAAGATGTTCTCGATTTTTTGAAAGCTTAAGAAAAAGAACAGTTTTATCCCATATATGTTAAGAACATCGATTTCAATTCCATTCACATATATAATTAAGTAAATGAGTTTATAAGCACATGATTAAGATTTTTTATTAAAAGTAAAATGAAGTTTCTCGAATATAAATATTTGAGAAACCTCATATCCTCTCATATATCTATTTTTAAGAAGACTCAAAGCTTTTCGAAAATAAATATTCAAGAAATTATGAGGTTTTTCAAAAATATATATCTAAAAAGTTTTAAGGTCTATTGAAAATGAATATTTGATAATTCTTAAAGTTTCTCTAATATCTATTTTTGAAAAGTTTCAAAATTTTTCGGATAGTTATTTCTAAAAAGTTCAATTTCAGGAAGTGAATAGAGAAGAAGAGAGAAATGGTAGGAATAAAAAATAAAAAGTAAGAGATGAGGTGTATTTAATAGAAATAGAAAATTTAATTTTGAATTTAAGATGTATAAAAAAGAGGAGTGTATATATAAAGTAATGAGATGTAAATAGAATTCCAATTCCCCAAAGAAATTTAAGTGGGGTATTTACAACCACTTTTCGTGCAATCTTGCCACCCTAAAACCCTTCCAATACCAGTCAAACAAAATAAACCAACCAACAGGAATGTGTCAACCGTCAAACCATGGCTACTGAGGCAGACCCGAAGAAGCTCAGTTGGGCTGATCAGATGGAAAATGAAGACAACGCGGATGACCTTACCTTATTCCCTCTCCCTCCACGCCAAGTCATTGGCCCGGACGAGAATGGAATAAAGAAAGTCATAGAGTACAAGTTCAATGAAGCTGGTAACATGGTTAAGGTCACATCCACCTTTCATGTTCGCAAGGTTGGTACCAAGATGCGTAAGGGAGCAATTGAAAGAAGGTCATGGGCTAAGTTTGGTGATGCAGTGGATGAAGAAGTTGGTAGCAGGATTACTATGGTCTCTACTGAGGACATTTTCCTTGAAAGGTCTATGGTTAAAGGTTGGAACTTTTCTTGTTCTTGTTATTGATTTCTATTGCTTCTTTATAACCTTAAGGTTTACTATCAAGAAAGCAGAGACCTTTCTGGTTTATTTATTGATTTAGATGTGTTGTGCGGTTGGATTCTTTTCTTTTCTGGATGAAAAATGTTACCTTGTTAATATATATCGTTGTTTGCTCTCAAGATTGCATTCTTGTTCTTGTTTTTATTAACAAAAAATCTCTAACCACGAGTTTTTCAATGCTTGTTTCTAATTCATACAATTTAATGGAAAAAAAAATCTAAATGCTATCTTTTGTGGCTTATAAAATTTTGCTGCATCTTGCTTTTCAAGAAAACCTTAGCATGCATGGGAAACAATCAATGCAATGACTAGCTAGTAGCGAGGCCTAGTTCTATTGAGTTTTGGGGCTTTATAAGGGAAATTGGGCAAAGATTTGGATTTTAGATTTAGCAAGAATCATTAAGTCCTATACCACACTTCTTTTATATGATTAAAAAAGTTATGACCTTTGATTCCAAGTTAGGCTAACCATACACGGATTCATTACCATCTTCAGTATTTCTCTAATTACAAAAATTTCTTTGGCAAACTTGACAAAGAACATTGAGTGGTAAGTAGTGACTAAAGATTGGTACCGGATTTTTGAATTTCTACTCCATTGATGTTTAAATTTCCTCTCTACTTGCCTTTCTCAATATTTTAATTATTAACAGGAAGAGAAGTAGATGAAACTAAAGCAAGGGGAGCTTTGGGCCGACTGGGAAAGAGAGCAGGTTTTCTTATGTCGTGTAGGACTTGTGGCAAAAAATATGACCACTTTACTTGCAGGTGCCCTTATAAGGATCTTGCACCACAAAGTGAACCATTGAAACATGGAAGGCCTTCTTCAGAAGATGGGGCTGCAGCTTTTTCTGAAACCAGCAAAAACAGCTATGTTCCTCCAAGTACGAGAGAAGGTGCCAAAAAGATTATTGGCACAGATATGAGGCGCAGGAATGAAGAGAATTCAATCAGGGTCACCAACCTCTCACTGGATGCTCAAGAGAGTGATTTACATGAGCTTTTCCGCCCATTTGGACCGATAGCTCGTGTCTTTGTTGCGCCTGATTACCGGACTCGTTTGAACCGAGGTTTTGCTTTTGTCAGTTTCGTTAAGAAGGAAGATGCAGAGAGAGCCATTAACAGTCTAAATGGATATGGATATGACAATCTGATCCTCAAAGTTGAATGGTCCTTACCAAGATCAAAATAGATCTATGCTGTTCCTTAAAATCCTGGGAAGGTCTATATCATCCTAGTTATTAGGGCAGTAATTCTAACTATGAGCATGAATGCTGTTTCTTTTGAATGGTACTGCAAAAACCAAGAGTCTTTTGCTTTCTTGAATCCCCTCTGGCTAGTCTTATGTTGATTTTATTAACATGCTCTTTGAACTCTTTGGGTCTATGATTACTTAAAAATGTATGATATCTTGTTGCAGTAGTCTATAGTGTATAATTGTGGGGATTGAACCCCAATATCGAAATGTCATTGTTCGACTTTTTTATGTTCTGCAAAATATGATTTACAATGCAAACTGCAAATTTGGGTTGTATATTAGTTAGGAAAAATGAATTGATAGATAAACTCTGGCTTTAGTTATATATTATTGAGCGAACAATTCTTAGTGTTTTGTTGATACCCAATGCTATGTTGATGTGGCCCCAATTCTTAGTGTCGGTATGATCACATGGTACTACACATCTAATTGTTTGTAAAATTAAATTGCTTTCAGTTTTACTTGTCATCTTAAAGTAATTCAAAGTAGTGATGTTTTTACTTTTACAATTGATTGGGAACTATAACAAGAAGTCAACCAGAAACCATGGCTTTGCGGATCATCACATTTATATCTGAGAAACCTCACCGGTGGCAATGCTCATAATATATTCAATCTCATCTGCAACTTCCTTCATGGAAGGTGGGTTGTGTCTCTTTTCATCCAAACATGATGCTGCAAGTAGCCCCAATGCTTTAATTGTTTCCAGTTCTAACTTTGTAGCTCCTTCTTTGATCACTGGATCAACTACATCCATTAGTCTCTCTTCATCCATTATATTTTTCATGTAAACCACCAAATTCACGTTCTCGTCTTCTCTGTTAAAATCTATAACCTTCTTAGAAGTCAAGAGCTCAAGAAGCACAACCCCAAAGCTATAAACGTCACTTTTATCAGTAAGCTGAAAGCTACGATAATATTCTGGGTCAAGATATCCAAGGGTACCTTGAGCAGAGGTATTGACGTGACTATCACCGGCTTCTGTTCTCTCAACTAGCCTGGACAGCCCAAAGTCCGAAACTTTGGCATTAAGTTTTTCATCAAGTAAAATGTTACTTGATTTCACATCACGATGGTAAATGGGAGGCACTGCTGCAAAGTGGAGATAAGCAAGACCTTCTGCAGTCTGGTGAGCAATGCGGAGCCTACATCGCCACGTGAGGGGAGCATATTTACCAGAAAGATGACAACGGAGGTGATCAAACAAGGTTCCATTGGGGATGAACTCGTATATCATGACAGGTTGGTCAAGCTCAACAGAACAACCAAGGAGTCTTACCAGGCATCTATGATTCACCTGGCAAAGAATTCGAACCTCATTGAGGACTTGATCAGTTCCTTTAGTGTTCCCAAGCTTTGCACGTTTGATGGCTGTTATAGTTCCATCATCAAGAATGCCCTTGAAGACCTCACCAAAACCTCCGGATCCTATGAGGTTTGCTGGAGAGAAGTTATTGGTTGCTCTTGTTATTTCTTTGCCAGTGAAGACCCTGGCTGATTTGCCGTTGTTTTTGGCATTTAGCATTTCTTCCCTCTCCTTAATTAGATTCTTCTGCAATTCTTTTTTTACGCGCTGACGTTGTTTGTACACTAGAATTCCAATCATTATAGCAAGTGAAACTCCTCCTAGTGCAACTGCCATGCCTGAAAAAACATACGGTTACCATCACAAACACTACTTGGCAAAATATCCTGGTAGAGTCTGGTAGAATTTAAACACATTTTCATTTGATTTGCTTGCCTTTACCTTATGAATTTTTTTTTTCTAATTCTGGAGAAAAAAAAAGGGCTGTGCAAATTCAGTAAAACTCGGAAATGTGAAACAGAGGTTACCATATCATGAGTTTATATGTGAATGCCGGCACATACCACAAATTAGCACTGTCTGCTTCTTTTGGTTTATGCACCGTTTCCCTGGTCGGCATCTTGCACCTAAACAAAGAGAAGATAGTATCTTAATACTTGTGGCCACATGGAATAGTAAGAACTAACAGCTGTTTTTGAGTCATTGGTGCCCATTCAAGAGATGAAATTTATTCCTTTTTTGCTTGTTGCTGTATTCTACTTTGGGTTTATTCACAATCAAGGGGAAATAGTTACTTACTTTGACATAATCCGTTGATAGGATCCCACCAAAACCCTTTGTTGCACAAGCACCTCATTGATCCCATATTCATAAGATCATCCAAGCACCTCGAATGCATCAAGTTCTTGCAATCTATTGGTGTCTTGCAAACCGGTTCCTGTGGCATTTGCCCACTCTATCTCCAAACCAGGCTGAGGCCATTTCTTTGGAGGATTGACAGTGTCAAAGTTCACAAAGCTCTGATATGCTAGACAACCTCCATCATGGACCCTCACTATATATGCAGTATGTGATCCACCAGTTTTGAACATACAACACAATGGAGTCCTCATGCATGCGACTGCATTATCCTTGTTGTAGTTGTGACATATGCTTGTTGATGTACAATTTATGGGTGCTTGCAAGTGCAACATTGCGTCCGTACAGTTAAGCAACAAAAAGGTATTACTACTAGTGATGTTGAAGGGAAGATTATCATCAAGCTGGATTCCTTGTGTGCTGATATCGCTTGAAATGCAAGTGTTAGCAGAAAGACTTGGGGGCCGAAGAATTATCCGCTGGGTCAAGGGGTTGATGGATATGATCATGTAAGATCCTTTCAGAGCATCAAACCAGAGTTCCCCTGCCGTGCACCTAATCTTATACGCTTGATCACCGCAATTAGGCCCAGTGCTAAGCGGGTAAGGCACTGGAATGCGGCCACAATTACCACAACGCACTATGGCAGCTGCACACCCTGCAAATAATAGTAGTACGACCATAAATATCAATATTGAGAATATAGATTTCTTCATTGGAGGAAAGTTAGTGGGTTTTGCAGTTAAGGACTAAACTGTACGGCTTTTAAAGTATTTGGTTTATGCACCAGTCTATATGACATCAGAGAAATAACTACTTTGGACTCTAAAATGACAAGATTGGCCAGGTTCCTTGTACATACAAAAGTGAGTTTGTGATTTTAAACGAGGAAATCTATTTTGCGTAAGTCAAAGGATATGATGTCAATTTACTTATGCTTAATGTAGTTTGAAGTGTACAGTTTTGTCTTTTAAACTGATCCTAGAGTGTTCATTCAGCATTATTATATGGAGTGTAAAAATAAGAAGATAGTGCATACTGTTGGTGGAGTGCTGAACTCTTAATTCAAGTCAGCAGATTCGTCAACTTCGTCCAATGCAGGCAACCAGTTTAGGTTTCTTCAGTACAGTCGAGATTTTCTTGGGAAGACATGTAGGTTCATTGCTCTGAAATGATATGTCAATGCTTCCACGCCGTGGTGATGATTACACTTTCCTTAGATCTCGGGCTCCCTACGCCTCTATGAAGTTACTTAATTAACTTCAAAATGTTAATTAGCGGCAATTGACATGAAATAATCAAACATTTGAGATGTTAAGATTGATTCTTCAAGTTAGCAACTCTGTCATAGATAAGAGGAATTGTGGAAGAAAAATGTATAGCTTCATTCTCCACGTTTTTGTATTTCAAGTTAGTTGTAGTGGTCCTACCTCAATCTCATTCCCTCGATCGTTGAAACAACAAGGATCTGCCCTGCTGATATATGCATCATTTGTACCATGCATGAATATGTTCAAATGTCCACTGGGAATTAATCTCAAGATCCAAGGCCGCAGAACATCCATTTAGCATCCCATAACAATGTTCCCTGATCTACCATTTCAAGTGTGTTTTCCTAGACAATTTTCATGGTTTCAACTTACATTTGTCTCCTTAAGTTGCATGGAAGTTAATGCTTCCGCAGTACCAATAACTTCCGATCATATCCGAAAGCACAATGATCTCTCCGATTTTTGTTCCATTGGAAATGAGCAATTGCTACCTTTCTCCAGAATCCCATGGCACATGATCTAGTTGCTCTCCCGGGAAAAAAAAAAAAGGATGGACTGTAGTTGAATGACTGAAAAAACAGCGACCGGAAGATGCATCAGAACTTGACTAAGTATGGGAAGATGCATTTTTATTCACTGGCCGAGTAGGAAACAAATACAAATAAATACACATTTGGTCTTTGTACGGAAAATTATTTTTTAATGTTTACATTTTTTTCAAAAAATTGTAAATTTTATTTAAATTTTCAGTTTTTTTTTTTTAAGTTTTGTGAATTTTTCTGAATTTTAAGAATTTTTATTTTTGTTGAATTTTTCATAATTTTTGGTGTTTTAAGTAATTTTTTTAGATTTTTTTTGAAAATTTTTAAATTTCATAATTTTTAAATTTTTATAATTTTTAAAATATTTCATATTTTTAAAAATTTTTAAAAAATTTATAATAAATTTTTAAAAATTTCTTTTAATTCTAACGTATTGATAATGTAACATTGATTGGATTTTTTTATTTGTATTAGCATCGTATTGATTATTCATGTTACATTAACAAGTTGATTAATAACGTTAGTCTAAAGTATCAAAATAAATGATGAAAAAAAAAATTAAAATATCAAATTGATAATGTTATTTTTTAAAATATTAAACTAACAAAAAAAATATATAATACAAGAATCAAATAAGTATTTAACGGAACAAATATATTTGCAAGGGTTTTTTTTTGAACTTATGATATATTTTTTCTCAAAATTCACATGAATGTCAATATTTATTTGGTCCTAGAGTCCGTTTGGATGTAAACGTATCGGGGATTGCTTTTTGCATAAAAAAAATTGTGTTAAACGCATCAAATTTGTATTTGGATTTCATTGCTCAGCACGATTTGGTGCTTTTTTTCACTGGACTTCTTTGGTACAGATAATAAATGCACCATTCCCTCTTTCTTTTTTCACTTCTTTATCTTTACAATTATATTATAAAATTTTTTAAGTATTAAACTACTAAAAATATATAATACATAAAGCAAATGAGTATCTGATTCAAACAAATATATTATTTGCAAGGTTTTTTTTTTTTTTCTAATATACATTTCACAAATTTGAAATTTGAACCTATGATATGTTTTTTTTTTTTTTTTTCTAAATTCACATGAATGCCAATATTTATTTGGTCTTAGAGCCCATTTGGATGTAAACGTATCCTCGGTGGAGTTGCTTTTTGCATAAAAAGTTATCTAAATGCACCGAATTTGTATTTGGATTTCACTATTTAGCACTATTTAATGCTTTTTTTCACTAAACTTCTTTAGTATAGTTAGTAAATGCACCATTCCCTCTTTCTCTTGTTACTTCTTTATCTTTACAATTGTACTATAAAAATAAAAATATCTTTACATTTCAAGCTTTTCCTTTTGTTTATTTAAAAATTTTAAAATAATTTTGTTAATGTTTATGTCAAGAAATAATTTTATTAATTTAATATAATAAAAAAATTATTTAATGTATTATTATTACTCATTTTTAATTATTTAGTAATAAATTATTATTTGACATAAAATAATTTAATATTTTTTAATAATTTATTAATTTTTAAGCATTAAATAAGTTAAATTTTTTATTACATGTTATTTTTAATTTAATGTTCATAATGATCATTTTCTTCTTATTATAATTTATCTAACTGGTATTATTGCATTTGCATTTAAACACATATTCCCACAACTTATTTTAATTTTACTATTACATTAATTAATCTCATCTCCATCATTGTTTTCAATCTCATTGGAATCAATCTCATTGCCTATTGGCTTTTTGGATGGGTGATGAGATTGTTCCAATGAGATTGAAATCAATAATGACAGTGAAATTAGTTACTGTAAAAGTGAAATTAAAATCAATGGTGAAATATGTATTTGAATACAAATGTAGCAGTAGCGGTAAAATATAATGAAAAAAGAAAATGGTTATTTAGGATATTATATTAAACTTTATATATAATAGAAATTTTAAATTATTAGACATTTTGAAATTAATAAGTAACTGAAAATTATTAAAATTATTATTTTTATGTAGTCTAAAGGGTATAAAAAGATTTTGAATTATAATTAAAAGATTAGCCAAACTTTTTGTTTTAATTGCAATCAATCAACCTTTTTAACATTTGTTTGCATCCAACTAAACTTTTATTTGAATGAAAAGTTAACATCATTTAAATTTTTTACCAACTCAGATAAAATTTCATGTGAGATCAACAAAATCGATGAAAACTTTGTCGCGTGAAGTAATATATATATATATAATATATATAGATATATATGAAAATTAAATAAAATAAGCTTTTCTACTTTTTTTTTTTTGTTTCTTTTTTCCTCTATATTTTCTTTATCTTTCTTTTTAAAGATCCCTTAAGGATTCAATTGACAATATTTGAGAATTGATTGATTAAATTTGTCACATGATTAGATTTCATTTATTTAAGAGTTCAATTAAGTCGTAATAGAAAATTAAAAATTTGATTGATTGCAATAAAATTTTAAGAGTTTAAATCATTATTAAATTATAATTCAATGGCATTTTTGGCCCTTTAGCCTTTTATGTATTTATTTAGGTCAAATTATACAACGGATATTTGTACTTTAGTTAAATAATGGAATTAGTTACTTTATCTTAATGTGGCAAAATTCTTTAATACTTCATCATTTTTCCATGTCAGCTTTTTTTAAATTATACGGTTTGTCCCTATAATTTTGTTAAATTGTGAAATTAGTCATTTTACCTTAATGTATGTTCAAATTTGATTCCTATACATCAATTAATTATCGAATTTAAGATTTGACCTAAAATAACATATAAAAAACATAAATTATTAATTCAACCGTGACATTATTTTTCATATTTAGATAATAATTTTTTGAATATTTAATTGGACTTAATTTGACAAATTAGGTTAATATCAAATTAGATTATAAACCCAACATAAACTAAATTATATCTTTTTCTTTATCTTTTATTTATTTATTTTGAAATTTTCATTTATTTATTTTTTATTTCTAATATTTTTGAAATATAAAAAATAGATAAAAGATAAAAAAAAAAACTTTTAAAATGACATAAATGTAAAAGTTAAATTAAGAAACCCAAAATTAATAAACCCAAATACACAATCGACAATAAAAGCAATTATAAACATTCTATTTTTTTGAAATTTGGAAAAATTTTAAGAATTCAATTGTAATCAATTTTTGGGTTTTAACGGTTTTTATATTTTTTTGATAAATTTTTTCTACGATCGTTGAATTTTTCAATAATTAATTTTTAGAAATCCCGTTGAAATATAAGTTTGTTGAATGAGACTTGTGAAGAGAAATACAAGAAAAATGAGAATGAGAGAGGAGAAAAAAAGAAATTAAAACAATAAATTTTTTTTATTTCTATAACAAGTTGAAATGAAGCTGTTTTAGAAGATGAGGGTGGCGTAACTTGCATATTGATCTATATATTGTCTCTATTTACGACTTGACCTATTTGCATTGAAAAGTTTTTTTGCCTTTTATTTTAGTTTTCTTTTACTTATTGTCATAATGTCTAGATCAATGGACCTATTCCTAGACATTGACCTAAGGAGTCACCACTAATCTTTTTTTGTTTAGGTGCGAGTGACCACTTGACTGAATCTATCCCTCTTTTAAAAAAAAATTCTAAATCTGACTTAGGTATCTTTTAAAGGTAGATTCAATGTCTACGAAGTCAGAACTAGGTCTGGGAGTATGGTTACGTGTAAGAAAGGTTATAACACCCTTACAACACCTATCGAAAGATGGTACCAACTCAATTTTGTGTTATTCATTAAGCTTTAAAAATTTTACCAAGTAATTAATTATTGAAAATGATTCTTAATTGACTCCAATACTTTTGGCAGAAAATTAAAAAAATTCTCTCACCTCAAGAGTATATAAGAAAACTATTATTTCTCTTGTAGAGGCTCCATCATTGGATTATTTAACATTAAAAATTTTTCAAAGAAAGAAAAGGAAAAAAAGAATAATGATTCGACTTTTGATATAGATCTTTTTTGTTGTTTTATAAGAAAAAACTCATGCTTTTATTCAAGAAAAATTGATACTTTCAACTTTTCCTTAAAAATGTTTTTCTTGAGAATTTTATTTTCAAGAAAAATTGGTACTTTCAACTTTTCCTCAAAACTATTTTTTTTGAAAATTTTATTTTTTAAAAAAATTGATACTTTTAACTTTTTCTTAAAAATGTTTTTCTTGAAATCTTTATTTTTGAGAAAAATTGATACTTTCAATTTTTCCTAAAAAACGCTTTTTTAAAATTTTATTTTCAAGAAAAATTGGCATTTTCAACTTTTCCTCAAAAAATATTTTTTTGAAATCTTTATTTTCAAGGAAAATTGATATTTTCTACTTTTCCTCAAAAATATTTTTTTTTGAAAATTTTTATTTTCAATGGAAATTGATACTTTCAACTTTTTCTCAAAAATATATATATTTTTTATTTTTATTTTAAAAAAAATTGACACTTTTAACTTTCTTTCAAAAATATTTTTTTTTCAAAATTTTATTTTAAAAAGATCATTGAAAATTAAAGAATGTTTAATTAAATGAATAAATTATTTCAATTTAATCAATAAATAAATAATAAAACTAAATGAATAAAAAACCTTTGGCGCGGCTCGACTGAGCAACTTAATAGGGACCTGGCTGTAGAGACAAACATGATTGGAACAGCTTAGTGGGCAGCTCAGCTTAGCGGCTCTACAAAGGTTGAGTGAAGTGGGTAAATAGGTTGATGCGTTGTGGGTCGGGTCGGACCTGGCGCGATGTGCGGATCCTATCATTTTTGACGTCTCAAAACAGCATCATTTCGCTCAGGTATAAAAGGTAAAAAATTCCTCTTTCCTTCAGATGCTACGCCCTTTTTCTCTCTTTTCTCTTTTGTTTCTCTCTCTAAGTGATTTTTTTATCATTGTTTTTCGTTTAATTTCATCAAAAAAATCATTGATTTTTGGGTTTTATCACTGAAAATTGGGGTTTTCGTCGGAAAGTCATTGAAAAACTTGAATTTTCATTGACAAATTCACCAAATTTTGGAAATTTCCAAAAAATTTCCAAAAAATTTAGAAAAATCATCAGAAAAAGAAATCAATCCTCCAATCTTTCCAGAAACTTCCTATTGCCAACTATAGCTTCAAAAATTTTCTAACTACCCTTTATTCTCCCTTCTTTCTCTCTGTTCTTTTTTGTGATCATTGGTAGTTTATATAGGGCTGGGTACCAGGTTAAACGAGGGTTTTGAAAATCAAATTCCCTCTCATCCAATCTTTTTATCCCTATTCAAAAACCAAATCCTTGATCTTGTTTTTTAAAAATTAAACTCTAAATCCTAGAGTTTTACCAGGACTGAAATTTTACTTTTATTTAATTATTATTTCTTTTAAACATATTAAGCTTATCCAAAAAGTGGGTGTCTACAGTTACCCCTTCTTTTCATATTCTCTGTGAAATAGAGATTATGTAAAGATGTAGACACCCATCATGACCTTGTTTGAGAAAAAAAATACTTTGGTGTAGATTGAATCGAGTTTGAAAATAGAATAACCCAAAGAAGGATCTGGCATAAGCCAAGGTCTAAAACACAATGACATGAACTGAACTAAAGTCTGAAATAAACAACTTGGACAAGCTAAAAAAAGATCTGGCATAGGTCGAAATCCAAAAGCAAAATGACTTGGTCTTAGTCGAAGTTTAGCATAAGCCAAAATCAAATAAAATAACCTGGATGAAACAGAAGTATGAAATGAATACTTGGACTAAATCGAAGAAAGATTTGACATAAGTTGAAATCTAAAAAAAAAATGACTTGGATGGAACCGAAGTCTAAAATGAATAACTTGGACTAAGCTGAAGAAGGATTTGACATAAATCAAAATCCAAAAATAAAATGACTTGGACTGAACCGAAGCCTAAAATGAATAATCTAGACTGAACCGAAGAAGGATCTGGCATAGGTCGAAATCTAAAAATAGAGTGACCTGGATTGAATCAAAGTCTGAAATAAATAACTTAGACTGAGCTGAAGAGAGATTTGGCATAGGCCAAAATCCAAAAATAAAATGACCTGGATTGAACCGAAGTCTGAAATGAAATAACTTAGACTGAGCCAAAAAATGATTTGACATAAGTCAAAATTCAAAAACAGACTGAACCAAAGTCTGAAATGAATAACTTGGACTAAGCCGAAGAATGATTTGACATAAGTTAAAATTTGAAAACAGAATGACCTGTATTGAATTGAAGTTTGAAATGAATGACTTGGACTAAGCCAAAGAAAGATCTGGCATACGTCAAAATCCAAAAACAAAATGACTTAGATTGAACCCAAGTCTAAAAAAAATTATTTAGACTGAGCTGAAGAAAGATCTGGCATAGGCCAAAATAAAAAATGAAATGACCTGGATTGAACCGAAGTCTAAAATAAATGATTTGAACTGAACCGAAGAAGGATCTGGCATAGGCTGAAATCCAAAATGAAATAACTTGGATTGAACTGAAGTCTGAAATAAGTGACTTAGACTAAGCTAACGAAAGATCTAACATAAGTCAAAATCTAAAACAAAATGACCTGGACTGAATCGCAGTCTGAATAATCTGGACTAAGCCCAAATACGTTAGTACAAGTTGTATTTGAAACAACTACTACTTCATTCTTGACAACTATAATCATCTGTGATATTGAACACCTTCTTGTAAGAGCAAATCTCATGCATGCATACATGAAATACTATGAAATGCCAATTTCTTTGGAATGCATAAAATGTTATAAGATGTTTGGCTTATCTGATTATGGAAAAAAGATTCTCAAGCTCTTTTCTGTTTTCATTTACCCATCAGTTATGGATCTTTTAACTTTTGAACATATTTGGTAAAGGAATCAAACTATTGTTGCCTTTTAGTTTCGGCCAAACTGAGATCACCATTTCACTAAGTTTCCATTGCTCTCATTTCGCTTACCCATGCCACTCTTAGCTTTCCAGAGTAATGAAGAGAATTTTCATATCATTATTTATTCATTCATTATTATTTCAATATAATGATAGATGTAAAGTAAATACACATTTCTTCTGACTCGGGTAAAGGGCAAATAAAAAGGAAATGAAAATAATAAAAGAGGTCAGTGTTGACATTAGAAAAAAAATAGATTTTATTGATTGAATGGGATTGAGTTACAAAGATGGGCTAAGGTGGGTTGTCAAATAATCATGATCAAAGTAACCTAGAATTCTCTTCTAAAACCATCCAACTAGAATCTTTGATCTTATTGGGTTCATCAAATCACACTTGCCTTTTACAAAAGTAATATTTTGAACCTCTATGCTGCCTTTTCAGGCTTTCAATTTAAATATCCTTAAATTGCTTTTCATAGGTTTTCAATTTGAGCCCTCCCTTTTTGGAACTTAAATGCCCTTTATGGATTTTCAATTTGAGTAATTTTTTTCCTTTTTTTTTTTTGTTTTTTTGAACTCAAATTGCCTTTTACGGGTTTTCAATTTGAGCTTTTTTTTTTTTTGCTAAGAAAAGTATTTCTTTAAAGCATCTGAATTTATTGGATTGGGTAAGTCTTCTCCATCAATTTCTATCAGGATTAAAGCTCTTCTTGAGAACACCTTCTTGACAACATATGGACCTTTCCAATTTGGAGTCCATTTTTCTCTATTATCATGTTAACTTGAGAGAATCCTTTTCAGAATTAACTATCCTTCATGAAAACATTGAAGCCAAATTTTCTTATCATGTGCCCATATCATTCTCTTTTGGTATAACTGTCTATGACACAATGCTATCAATCTTTTCTTCTCAATAAAATTTAATTGCTCGTAACACTTCTGGATCCATTCAGCTTCTTTCAAATCAATTTCTCTTAGGATTCTCAAAGAAAAAATTTATACTTCTATTGGTAGCACTGTTTTCATCTCATAGCCTAAAGAAAATAGGGTTGCCCCAATAAAAATATATACTGATGTCTGATAAGCGTGCAAAGTAAAATGCAACTTCTCATGCTAATCTTTATAGGTCTCAATTTTTTTTCAAGAATCTTTTTAATATTCTTGTTTGTTGTTTCTACTACTCCATTCATTTTCAGACGGTAAGGTGTCGAGTTATGATGCTTGATCTTAAACTGGACACATATCTCTTTCATCATCTTACTATTAAAATTCTTGATATTATCTAAGATAATTCTTTTCGAAAGTCCATATCTACATATCACTTCTTTCTTAATAAACTTACACACCATTGATCGTGTCACACTAACATACGATGCAGCTTCAACCCATTTGGTAAAATAATCAATCATCACAAAAATGAACCTATGTCCATTTGAAGCCTTCGACGCGATAGGTCCGATAACATCTATGCCCTACATAAAAAATGGCCATGAGGGTGCTATGACATGTAGAACATTTGGAGAGACATGTATTTTATCTGCGTAGATTTAGCACTTATGGCATTTTCTAGAATAATCTATACAGTCACTTTTTATGATCGACCAAAAATACCTTGCTCTCATAATTTGTCTTACCATCATATGGCCACTTGCATGAGCTTCACAATTCCTATCATGAACTTCTTCCATGATCTTTCGTGCTTTTGTTGTATTTACACATCTCAGGAGAACTAGATCTCGATTTTTCTTATACAAAGTATCCCTATCAAGGAAAAAACTTATGGTTAATCTCTTAATGATCTTCTCATCATTTCTAGTAGCATGCTCTAGGTATTGTTGATTCTTTAGATACTATAAAATGTCATGATACTAAGGTTTCCCATCAACCTCATTTTCGACATTTGAATAATGTGTTGGAAATTTTTTCACATCAAGCTTTATAGGCTAAATTTCAATATCTATCTTCACTTTGATCTTAGCTGCCAATGTGGCTAGGGCATCAGCAATTTGATTATCTTTCCCAGGTAGATGTTCAAATTGAACCTTATCAAACTGTTTGACCAAGTCAGTGACATACTTATGATATTTTATCAGCTTTGCATCCCTTTTCTCCCATTCTCCTCTTAACTAGTAAATAACCAGGGCTGAGCCTTTATAGATTTCTAGTGCTTTGATTTTTTTTCAATTGTAGCTTGTAATCCCATAACATAAGCTTCGTATTCTGTTACATTATTAGTACAATTGAAGTTTAATCTTGTTGTGATAAGGATATAATTCCCTTATGGAGATATCAAGACTTTCATAATTTTATGTCTTAAAACATTTACAGCTCCATCAAAGTACATTTTCTAAGACTACTTTATAAACTCTTCCTCATCAACTAGGGAAACAACCATCAGTTTTTTTTTTCAAAAAATTAAGCTTTATTGGCTCATAATCATTAACTAACCGTTTTGCTAAAAATTCAGCTATGACACTTCCTTTGATTACTTTTTGAGTTATGTAGACAATGTCTTATTCGAAAAACATTACCTACCATCGAGCGATTCTTTCAAATAAAGAAGACTTTTCAAAAATGTATTTGAGAGGATCCAACTTTGCTATAAGCCACGTGGTACGGTATAACATATATTGCATAAGCCGATGAGTTATCCAGGTTAAGGCGCGACATATTTTTTCCAATAAGGAATACTTTGACTCATAGTCAGTGAATTTCTTACTTAAATAGTAGATGGCTCACTCTTTCCTACTAGTCTTATCTCGTTGCTCCAGTATGCATCCCATTGAGCTTTTGTTCACAGTTAAATATAGAATCAATGATTTTTTTGGAATAAGTGGTACTAGTACAAGTGGATTTGACAGCAATCTTTGACCTTATCAAAAATTTTCTAACATTCATCATCCTATTTGTTAGAGCTATGTTTACAGAGGAGTTTAAAAATAGGATCACATTTAAGAGTGAGCCGAGAAATAAATAGAGATATATAATTCAATCGTCCTAAAAAACCTCACTTTTGGCATGCATAAAGGTGACAAGTCTTGGATGGCCCGGATCTTATCACGATCTACCTTATTCCTCTTTCACTAACTATAAAACCCAATAGTTTCACTGACTTAGCCCTAAATGTGCATTTTGATGGGTTCAATTTTAGCTAAAATTTTTTTAACCTCTCGAATAATTTTTTGAGGTTGGCAACATGATCTTTTTCTTTTTTAGACTTTGCAATAATGTCATCTACATACACTTCTATTTCTTTATGCATCATGTCGTAGAATAGAGTTATCATAGCTCTTTAGTAAGTGACCCCAGCATTTTTCAACATGAAAGACATTACTTTGTAGCAAAAAGTTCCTCACATAGTGACAAATATAGTTTTCTCCATGTCGTCCTTAGCCATCCTAATTTGATTATACCTTAAAAATCTATCCATAAAAGAAAATATAAAGTGTTCGGTCATATTGTCTACTAAAGTGTCAATATGAGGCAAAGAAAAGTTATCCTTTGGGCTTGCCCTATTCAAATTTCGGTAATCAACACACATTCAGACTTTTTCATTTTTTTTGGGTGCTGGGACTATGTTTGCTACGCATTCTGGATATTTAACCACCTCTAAGAAACCTGTATCAAACTATTTCTTCACTTCTTTTTTGATCTTCAATAACATTTCAGGCTTCATCCATCTTAATTTTTATTGTATCGGCTTACACTCTGACTTTAAAGGTAGCTTATGCTTTACTATTTCAATGCTAAGTCTAGACATATCTTGGTAGGACCGTGCAAATATGTCCATATATTTACAAAGTAACTTTTTTAATCTTTGCTATTATTCAGGGGTAATGACATGTCAATTTTAAATTTTTTTTATTAATATCATCTCTTAGATTTATTAATTTTGTATTTTTTATGAGGTTTAATTGGTTTTTTCTTTTGTTATACTAATTTCACTAGGTCAGGAGGTAAAGTGTCATCATCTGTGTTCTCTTCATGATCAAGTTCACCAGTATATATTAGATTTTTAAAGTCAAACCTTGGGTTATTATCATGATTATCTTTATATTTATTATCTGGCTACTTGAGAGTAAGTAAGAAAGGAGAAATGTCGAAAAGATGTGTGGAATGAAAATTAAAATATTGACAGAAGAAATGAAAATGCATCACATCGATCTTTTTATTGAAATGAATGAATAGCCCATACAAAATAAAATAATCCTAGTACTTTTAGGCAGAAGTATAGGAATTTTATTCACTATATTATTTTTGAAAAGATTCAAGGACAATAGGTAACTTAACGATCTCTCAATTCTTCAACTCTGAACCTTGTGGGGTTGGATACACCAGTAGCTCTTTATCTTACCCATCAAATGTCTTCCCTTCTACCATGTGAATGGTAAGTTCAAAAAAGGGTTCTTTTAGCCCCGCATCCCAGTTATCATCTCTAGGATAAATACATCCCTCTAATCAGAATGTATCATAAAGATAAGGAATAATCATTTTTTTATTCTAGCTCTTGTATTTTAAGTTTGGCCATCATCTTCTTTTTTTTTTTTTCATCAACTTCTCTTTATCACTTTGATAGGCTTATACCCTAAGCCAAATCTCTTTTGGTTGTTGATCACAGCTGGTAGCTTCTGAATTTCTTGTTATTTCTTTTCTAGTCCTCTTTCAAGATGCCACTGCTTCTCAATTATCTACTTAACAACCATCTTGGTAACGATTGACAATTGTGGCATATATAGCCTAGATCTTTTACTGACATAAGTTACATTAACCAGCTCAAAAGATCTATAAGAACACTCTACAGCCTTATCTATAACTTCCACTTATAATGTATTTGTTGGCTGGGTCACTAGTAGATTTTTTTCTCTTGACACACTCACCAATTTTCCCTCGACAATGAACTTTATCTTATAGTGTAGTGAGGATATGATAGCGCTCGTCATGTGGATCCATGGCCTCCCTAACAAACAGCTATACGATGGTGAAATATCCATCACTTGAAACTTGAATTTGAAATTACATAGTCTGATTTGTAGCTGTATTTCAATGTCACCTACCATCTTCCGTCTAGCTCCATTAAAAGCCCTAACGATTATGTGGCTAGTTCTCATGTGAGACATGTTAACGGGCAACCTAGCCAGGGTGGACATAGGCATCACATTAATTACAGAGCCATTGTCAATAAGAACCTTTGACATTGTATGGCTTTTACGTATAACCGTAATATGCAGAGCTTTAGTACTTCTCCCTTCTAGAGGGAACTCATCATCATTAAAGGTAATATAGTTTGAAGCCACCAGATTCCCCACAAGGTTATCTATGCATTTCACAAATACATTATGGGATACGTATGCCTAATTTAAAACCTTCAATAAAGCATTAGGTGAGGTTCTGAATTCAGCAATAGTGATAAAAGTGAGATCCTAGTTGGTATTTTATTTAGCTATTCCACCACATTGTACTTGCTATGTTTGATTAACTTTAAGAACTCACAAGCCTCTTTTTCAAAAATGGGTTTCTTGTACTTGACTTGGTACTGCCACAGAATCTTTTCTATTTTTTTCTCTAACTTTTGCTTTTTTCTTACTAGTTTTTTCTAACATTTCTAGAAAGTAACACCTTCAACTTCTCGTCATTCCACCCACTCCAGTTATATTTGTCGTGTTAGAATTACTTGATATATCTCTTTCATTTGACCCTGTCGTTACAACCTTATAGTTGTATTTCTATGGTATCGCCTTGTTATTCTGGTACGGGAAGGGACTAGGGATTTTAAAAGTTATAATCGATTTAGAGGTGGGTTACTCTCTATTAGCTTTGGCCTCTTGTAATATATTGTCATTGGTTTCGGGGCAAGCTTTGTAACCTGCTCGATGGTGGATATCTCTACATTTCTTTAGCTTCTCTCATATTCGTAAAACTTGATTTAGAATGAATCCATCAATTATTACAAAATTGATCACAGTTTTTGATCGAATGCCTTATAGCTCCCTTATGGTATTTACACTTTTGGGTCAAATTGTATTTTTCATGGTAAGTATGTAGGTCTACTGGGTACAATATCTCTGCTCCCACCAAGGTATCAAACACCTTATCTAGAGGGATCATAATCTCATCTACTCTCTTTTTGATCTTGCTAGTTTGATCCTTATGTATGACATTAATCGTTGTCCTAGTATAGGTTGGTAGAGGTTTACCATTGACATTAGGTGCCCCTTTTTCTTTAAAGCTTATCAGACCTCTTTTTTATCAGGTTTTGCACTTTGTGCTTCAAAGAAATGCAATTCTCCATAGAATGGCTTGCAACCCCATAGTGATAATCACAATGAGCATTTGGGTTATACCATTTAGGGAGAGGTGGTTTTATGGGATCTATAGGGACACGAGCTACTAAATTTTTCTCCACGAGTTGTGGGAGTAGGTCTACATAAGGCATAGGGATTAGGTCAAATGTAACATTCTCTTGGTTGTTTCGCGGCCCTCTTGAATTACTTGGTTAGTTATTCTGTTTAAGGTTAAATCTTGCTTGAGGTATGACTGATAAATTGTATATGTATGTGGGTGGTTATATGTATGTGGGTGGTTGTGGTTAAAGAGTTGGTCGATAGACTTGTTGGTATGATGATTGATATAGGTATTGGGTAGCAGAAACTTAGGCTGGATACATAAGTTGGTCATAAAAAGGAACATAACCCCTAAATTGTTGGCCCTCATAACTCATAGCATGAGTTTCTCCTTCTTTCTTCTTAGATGGGCCATTCTTTTTTACATTGATTATCTTTTCTCCATCTAATTTGCCATTTTTAATGGTGTTTTCAATCATCTCACCTGATGTAACCATATCAGCAAAGTTCTTTGTAGCATTTCCTATTAGTCTTTCATAATAGGGAGACTTAAGAGAATGGACAAAAAGCACTATTACCTCTTTTTTTGTGAGGAGTGGTTGGACTTGAAAAGCAACATCTCTCTATCTTTGAGCGTATTGCTTGAAATTTTATGTGGTTTTTTTTCCATACTTTATAGGGAGAAGCGATCGGGTGCTAAGTCCATTATATGTTTATATTGAGTTACAAATGCTTTTGCTAAATTATTCTAGGATCGGATACGAGCTCGATCCAACTACATGTACCATCTCATCGTAGAGCCTGTAAGGCTATCTTAAAAAACATACATCAATAATTTCTTATCATGAGCATGGGCATCCATTTTACGATAATACATGGTAACGTGGGTTAACAAGTATTTAGTCCCATCGAATTTTTTAAATTCAGGGACTTTAAACTTCTATGGGATGACCACATCTGGGACTAAACATAATTGAGCTACATCCATAGAGCCAAAATAATCTATACCTTCAATGGTTCAAATTCTCTCATTCAAAATATTCATTTTCTATTGGGAGCTTCACTCCTCTATTACCTTAGAAGTTTTACTTTCAACCTCTTTTTTTTTCTTAAGCTCATCAAAATCAAAGATTTCAACTAGGTCTGCTATTTTTACGCCAAAGATGGGGATTAGTGTAACTGCGATATGGTATTTCAGGATAAGTGTAAGCATATACCCAAAAAAATAGTATATATGGGGTATGTGTCACTTGAGAAGATTGATCTTAGTTTGGACCGAACCCAATAGGGTATAAAGGATCCACAATATCTTATCTTTCATTCAGATTAGGGGTCTCTTCTACTGTTTTACCCTTCTCCAATTTTTTTTACATTTTTATCAACTTCTTCAATTCCTCCTTTATCTCTTCTTGAGCTTTCTCGATCTTGTCCATATGGGTATTTTGTTCTTGTTCCATTTGTCTTGCTTGCGATTGAGTATTATATGGGTGACGTGCAAATTGGCTCAAATTTATCGATGGTCGAGCTATCCTTAAACCTTTAATATCATATCTTAGAATTAGCAAGTTTATATGACTATCTCATGAAACCTAGGATGATTATTTTGTTAAATGTAATGAATGAGAATGCAATGAATGAAAATGCATGCACGCAAAGAACATTTGTCTTAAGACAATGTTCAACCAAAAAGATTTCATTTATTCCAAAGAACTTTATTTACATAGAATTTATCATCTTAGAGTTATAATCATAGAATCGTTTGATCTACTCATATTGGTCTCTTACTTCCTCAATGAAATTCAACAGACGCTATCCATGTTTCCCTATTAGGGCTACCACTTGCTTCAATGCTTCTACCTCTTCAACCATTTCTTTTACCTTACATACCATTTTACAAATTTAGGTTGTTAAGTGCTCGATATATCTCTGTCTTCTTAGGTTTTCCTTTTTACCACACCATACTTGGTATGATATTCTCTATGCTCTCTAACCAATGCAGCAATATAGTTTTCTTGTTCATTTAACCTTTGTCTCAACCTGCTTAGGTAACTATTCAACATGTTATTTTTTATCTGTACCTGGGTATTTTCTTCTTCCAATTCAGTATATTCTTGCTTCAGTTGCTCATTTTTATCAGTCAGTTCAATAATTGTTATCTCTTGGACTTTCACCTTTATACACAACCTTTTATGTTCTTGGTGCAGCTCTGCTAGGTCTTTAATAGCCATATCGCATTCTCTAGCAATCTTACAAACCTTAGCTTCATGTTTTTTAGCTCTTTTTTTCCATTGATCTTTCTCCTTTTGAAGTTTCTGAATCTTTTGCTTTAGCCTATCCTTTTCGATCTTGAATTCTTTCTTTGCAAGCTCCATTTCTGATTGTATTTCTTTAAGCTTTTCTCCTGTTGGTTGTTGAAAACCTTCAGGAGTGGATACCACTTCCTATTCTCATATCTCTCTCTAAACCAAGTACCCATGGGTGACCTTATCAGTGAACGGTCCAAGATTCACCTTGTGAAGGTTTTTTCATGCTTTAATCACATCGTTCATCCTCTGAAATGCTTTTGGCTCAGTGTAAGAAAAATTTATCTGATGAAGCTTATGTGTCATGCGAATGAGCTGTTTTGCCCAAAATTATCTTTTCACTAGAAGTGGTGCATAACTTATTACTCCCCATAAACCCAAAAGTGGAAACACAGTGTTGTTTCCACACTGATATAGCATGAGTTCCCTATTTATCCATGGGACCAACCATTTTACTTCAATGCCAATAAGCTTTTTTAAGAATACTACCCACTTTTTTTTATACTTTTGTTTTTGGCCACTCGCTTTCACAAAATTCTTTAATTGGAGCTCGATTGCAAAAATACAACTTTGAGAATGCATTTTTTTTACACTTAAAATGGTTTTTCATCCATAAATACAATAGTTGTATACAGCCTATAAAATGCCCTCCATTCTGGTGACAGTAACTTAACAATCTGATAATCTCTACCAATATCACCATTGAAGGGTTGTAGCAATTGATCACATTTTCGAAGAAGTCAACTACTGCTATTTCAATATAACCTAAAACCTTCAAAAAAATCACCATTTCGTATATGACCAAGGCAAACACGTCTAACCCTTACTTTTTGTTAGCATGTTGTACTAGAAAATTATGAAAAAATTTCTAAGGTAAGCAAACCTGTTCTTGTTTCTTCTTTGTATGAGAATCCGTAATCTCCTTGTTTATCCCCATCAGATAGGCCAAATTTTTACAGAATCTTGATTTGTGTTTCTTGACATATATCTTGTTAGGGGCTTTGAGGTGCAGACCCAACATAGTTGAATATTCTTCGATGGTTGGTGTCATATCAACTTCATTAAAGATGAAACACTTATATAAAGGATCTCAAAATTGCACTGTAGCTCTAATTAGTTGATTATCAATATTCATTGCCAGAAGGTGTGCTATATGTCCATGTCTCTAACAAAACTCCTCTTGTCTTGATGGATTCATCTTTTTTCATATATCGACCAAATCCTCTAAATTATTTTGTTTGATGAGGATGGATGTTTCTTGAGACAAGATAGAAGCGTGACCAATGGGTAGACAATCCCCCTCTTTTTATTAGATCTTTTTTTACTGAACCTTGACCTCATTTGGTAACTCACAAGGAGCTAATATAGATGAAGAGCAAACCAATCATTCTGTGAAGTCCATAAAAAACTCTTTGTTAAATACTATCTTTTTAGGCAAATATTCTTTATGCAACTTCATGATATGAGTATGAATATGCAAAGATGAATAAGAAAGATGGTTAGTACACTGGATAAAGAAAAATATATAAATAACTAAAGTAGAACATCACACAATAAAAGAATGAATCCTAAGTTTTTGGTCAATTCTAAAAGGAAAGAGATGGCTCTATTTATAGGTTAGGCATGCCTAAGGTCATTATATATGGTTTAAAGGTTGAAAATCTAAAGGTTCTCAAATTGCTCCTTACATCATCGTCTATTACAGACAAGTAAGGTACCACAATTCTCACCCATTATAGGTTGCAAGTAGAAAATGTTTAATTTGAGTGGGAGTATTACACTAGCCGCCGCAAAGGCATTAAAACCTTACGAAAGCATAGGTATTTTACTCCCTTCTAGAGGGACGGAGCTCGGGTATAGAGCTCATGTTATGCTCATGTATATGAATGAAATATTTAGCAAAGTAAAGAATAGAATGAATGAACAAAAAATCTTTACAAAAATTAATTTTATCAGGCTTTTGGATAACACAAATTTATTTATTGGCCTGACTCTCGGTTTATTCCCAATGAAGTCACCAAACTATCATAATGTCTAGATCCGTGAACCTATTGCTAGACATTGACCAAGGAGTCGCCATTAATCTTTTTTTATTTAGGTACGATTGGTCACCTGATTGAATTTGTCTATTTTTAAAAAGAAATCTTAAGTTTGACTTAGGTATCTTTTAAAGGTAGATTCAATGTCTATAAAACCAGAACTAGGTTTGAGAGTACAGTTACGTGTGAGAAAGGTTATAGCATTCTCATAACGCCCATCGAAAAATGGTACCAACTCAATTTCGTGTTATACATTAAGCTTTAAAAATTTTACCAAGTAATTAATTATTGAAAATGATTCTTAATTGACTCCAATACTTTTAACAGAAAATTAAGAAAATTTTCTCACCTAAAGAGTATACAAGACAACTACTGTTTCTCTTGAGAGGCTTCATCATCGGATTATTTAACATTAAAAATTTTTCAAAGAAAGAAAATGAAAAAAGGAATAATAATTCGACTTTTGATATAGATCTTTTTTGTTGCTTTATCAGAAAAAACTCATGCTTTTATTCAAGAAAAATTGATACTTTCAACTTTTCCTTAAAAATGTTTTTCTTGAGAATTTTATTTTCAAGAAAAATTGGTACTTTCAACTTTTCCTCAAAAATAATTTTTTAAAAATTTTATTTTCAAAAAAAATTGATACTTTTAACTTTTCCTTAAAAATGTTTTTCTTGAAATTTTTATTTTCGAGAAAAATTGATATTTTCAACTTTTCCTCAAAAATGCTTTTTTGAAAATTTTATTTTCAAGGAAAATTGGCACTTTTCAACTTTTTCTCAAAAAATATTTTTTTGAAATCTTTATTTTCAAGGAAAATTGATACTTGCAACCTTTTCTCAAAAACGTTTTTTTGAAAATTTTATTTTTAAGAAAAAATTGATACTTTTCACTTTTCCTCAAAAAATATTTTTTTGAAAATTTTATTTTCAAGAAAAATTGATATTTTTAACTTTTCCTCAAAAATATTTTTTTGAAAATTTTTATTTTCAATAGGAATTGATACTTTCAACTTTTCCTTAAATATATATATTTTTAATTTTTATGTTCAAAGGAAATTGATACATTCAATTTTCCTTCAAAAATATATTTTTTTTAAAATTTTTATTTTAAAGAGATCATTGAAAATTAAAGAATGTTTAATTAAATGAATAAATTATTTCAATTTAATCAATAAAATAAATAAATAATAAAACTAATGAATAAAAAACCTTTGGCGCGGCTCGATTGAGTGACTCAACAAAGATGTGGCTGCAAAGATAAACGTGACTGGAATGGCTCAGTGGGTGGCTCAGCTTAGCGGCTCGCCAAAGGCTGAGAAAAGCAGGTAAACGGGTTGACGCGCTGTGGGTCAGGTCGGACCTGGGGCGACCGCGGATCCTATCATTTTTGACGTCTCAAAACGGCATCGTTTCGCTCGAGTATAAAAGGTAAAAAATGTCTCTTTCCTTCAAATGCTACGCCCTCTCTCTCTCTTTTCTTCCTGTTTCTCTCTCTAGATGATTTTTGATCGTCGTTTTTCGTTGAATGTCACCGAAAAAATCATTGATTTTTGGGTTTTATCGTTGGAAACTGGAGTTTTCATTGAAAAGTCACTAGAAAACTTGAATTTTCGTCAGAAAATTCACCGGATTCTGAAAATTTTCAAAAAATTTTTAGAAAATTTAGAAAAATCACCCAAAAAAAGAAATTAATCCTCCAATCTTTCCAGAAACTTCCTACTACCAACTATAGCTTCAAAAAATTTTCTCACTGCTCCTTATTCTCACTTTTTTCTCTCTGTTCTTTTCTATGATCACTGGTAGTTTATATAGGGTTGGGTACCAGGTTAAACGAGGGTTTTGAAAATCAAATTCCCTCTCATCTAATTTGTTTATCCGTGTTTAAAAACCAAATCCTTGATTTTGTTTTTTAAAAATTGAACTCTTAATCCTAGAGTTTTACCAGGACTGAAATTTCACTTTTATTTATTTCTTATTTCTTTTAAATATACTAAACTTATCCAAAAAATGGGTGTCTAGACTTATCGTAGGTCAAATCTTAAATTAGATAATTAATTGATGTATAAGGATCAAATTTGAACATACATAAAGATAAAATGACTAATTTTACCATTTAAAAAAGTATAAGAATGGGCCGTATAATTAGAAGAAAGCTGGTTTAGAAAAGATTTTGTCACATCATCATTTTTTATTATGTGAACTTTACATGTCGGTAAAATCAACGATCACGTAAGTAAAAATACCATGTCAAAAAAATCAACATGCCATGTCATCAATTATGATAAAAAAGATTTAAACCGTTAACAATTTGATTAAATTCTATAATTAAATGAAGTATAAAGATTCAATTTGAACATATTAAAATAAATGAATTAATTTCGTCATTTAATTAAAATATAGATATAGAAAACAAAAAGGTTAAGTAGTATAAGTATTTTTATCCTTACACTATATTTCTAAGGACAAAAATGATGGAAAAAAAAAAAAAAAGATGGATATAATAAGAAAAGATGTTGCGATGAAAGACTGAAAATTTTCACTACAATGAATTATCAGTGCGGTTAAAAATATCAAACTCGTTGTACTGACGTAGACCGGGAATCCGAATGGATCGTTAGTCAACCTGGAATATGCATTACAGAAATTTGACCCGCCAATTGCAACCCTAAACCCTTAGTTTTCCCTTATACTGCTTTAAGCCCTTTAACCTAAAACTAAGACCAATCATTTTTTTTATGTATCAATTTGATCGGTTGTTGACCCTCTAGACATTGTTTCTAGTCAATCTAAATAAGTCTGAAAAAAAAAAAAAACAAAAAATCATAATATAGAATACAAAAAGCAATTGATACGATTATTCAACACGTTTTATCCATAGGTATGAAGAAAATTCCCTTAAAAAGAATAAAGAAATCATTATATTTCTCTCAAGCCAGAAGCAAATTTATTTACAAAACTAGAAATTTCACTTTTCCAAAATGAAATGAATGAAAAATTTACTACATACAGATGACAAATTCTAGCATACTTATTCCAATTTGTACAACTTTTTCCACAGAAGGTATTTTTCACGTTATTTCTTCCGAAGACAAATGTCTTTCTCAATCATTATTATTAAATTTAATCTTTTAAACCAAAGCTTTTGTTGGAAATCCCTTAATTCATTGAAATACTTCTCTATCTTTAGAAATAATAAATTATTTTTTTAATCTTATAAATATCATATATAAACAAATAAAATTGAACGAAAAAAACTTTAATGATATTTTTACCTTTTAGAACATATCCGCAAAATTAATATTTATCCTTATTTAAAATTTTTAAAAACTTAATTTATAAACCGTTTTACATTTTATCCACAATCGTTTAAATTCACTTTTACATTTTATCTAATTTATCCAACTAAATCATTTAGTTGGTACTTTTGTATTTATTTTTGCTATTTGTCTTTTGTTTTCGATTTATTTTTTAATTTTTATTGAAAAAAATAAAAGTGAATGTTCCTATCAAAGTTTTTAATTGTGTTAAAGTCTTACATAATAAGAAAACATATTCAAATATATCTTCCATTGCAGCGTGCTGCTTAGAGATGAAGATAAAAATAAAAATTTTAAAATTAATTTATAATTATAATATTTAATTCAGATCAATTTTCTTTATCTAGTTCAATTTAAGTTCAAATTTTAAATGTTTTATTAGGTTTGGATCAAATTTTATATCCAAATTGAATTGAAGTATACATTTTTATTAGTTTTTTATATTTTAAATTTTTATAAAATAAAATTAATTATTTTATATCTAAATCTATTTTAATATATTAAAAATTATATTAAAATAATATTAAAAAATTTAAAATTTAAAATTTAAAATCCGGTTAATCAAATCAAACCAAATTGATAAAATTCAATTTAGATCACTTTCTAAGAGAATTAAATTTGGAGGAAGTTAGTACGTCTTGTTTGGTATGCAAGTAAGTTCGTCTCAAAATTTATCTAGTTAGGTGCTCTTTGAGTTTTGTGGGTGAGAGTTGCGCAATAAGTTTTGTAAGAATGCATGATGAATTGGAAGGCTTATGGAAATATTTACAGTCGACTGAAATAGAAAAAGAGGGGATTGAAGCAAATACCTTGGTAACAAACAATGATGGACAAAGCAAAAAATCATGGTTAGTAGGGAAAGTTTTAACAACAAAAGCTTTTAGCAAAAAGACAATGAAGAACACGTTAAAGATAATATGAAAGTTAGCCAAATAGGTGAAAATTATGGATCTAGATGATAATTTATTTCTGTCTAAATTTTTAACAAGTTCGAATATGCAAAGAGTGATCGATGGATCACCATGGAGCTTTGACAAACAACTGATCATTTTTAATGAATTTAATGCGAAGTTGCGACTAGTGGACTATATATTTTCAACTACTCTATTCTAGATAAGGTTGTATGGCTTGCCTTTAGGAATGATGAACTAGATGAATGTGACTATGATGGGAAAGAAGATAGGTGGTCTCAAGTCAGTTGATGCAACCCTGAAACAAGGGGGATGGGATTGATTTTTGCATGTCAGAATAGAAGTTGATATTACAAAACCTCTGTATAAGGTAAAACTGCTCATTGATAGGGAGAAAGGAAAGGAAATATGGGGTAAGCTATCCTATGAACGGCTACCAAGCTTTTATTACACTTGTGCGAAGTTAAGTCACGTTGAAGACGAATATAAGGAAAAGAAAGAGGAAATGGATCATGATACCTCAGCAAGATAATACGGTGCATGGCTTCTCACTTCACCATTAAAAAGCAGACTATCAGCATAGGAGAGAGGGCAGGTTGTTAACAAATTTTAGGGGAACAATAAAAGGAGTAGCCACAGTAATAGATCTTCTATAATGATGATCGACGGTGGAGTTGCATGAAAATTAGACTTGGCATCCAGTTAAAGGAATTTGAATAAGCTTGAATCATAAAATTCATTAATAAAGGAGGAGCTATTTTAAGGGATAATGATAGGAATTTACGGGATATGAAATCCCACAATTGGAGTTCAAAAAGGTATGTATCCAAGTCTAAAAAAGTCAACTAAAAGTTTGAAAATATAATTGGGCCAATGAATATAGGTTTACAAAAATTCGGTGATAATAACAAGACCACTGAACACGAGAATAATGGCCCAAATGTGGTTAACCGTAATGATGATGAGGTCTCATATAGGAGAATATACAATGCACTGATAGACCAATTCCAACCAGACAAAGAAAGTAACATTGCACAAAAAAAAACATAGGGATGCACAAGGCATGCATGAAAGAAGGTACCCAACAATAAGGACTAAAAGAAGGAATAGAGAGTAGTTTCCAAATCGACATGAAAGAGGTTAGCAAGACAAGCAAGGCATGCACAAATAAGTGGACAAATTGAAATGGGGAACAAAAAGAATGAAAACTATGTACCAAAGGATATGGACATCGATGTGATATTGAAAAGGAATAAACTTGAAGAGAAAAAGGTAAGACAGGACTATCATGATGAAATGACAGTGATTGACTTCTAATCTCATCGAATGCAATGAGGTGTTTAGCTTGGAACTACTGTGGGCTTGAAAACCCCATGCACAGTTCATGATAATTGGAATATTCTAAAGAAAAAAGATCTTGATGTGGTTTTTCTATTAAAAACCATATGTAATAAAAGGAAGATTGATAGGGTATGAAAAGCATACCAATATAATGGAATGTTTGTGGTAGATGCAATGGGAAAGAATAAGGGTTTAACTATACTATGGCGAGAGAAAGTTAATATGTCACTGAAAAATTATTCTAAGTATCACATTAATATAGGGGTGGTGGATGCTGATGGCAAGGAATAGAGGATTATAGGGTTCTATAAAGAACCAGCTACATAGGCTAAGCGTAATACATGGGATATATTAAGAAGATTGGGTCATCATAATTCTCAAACGTGGCTTTGTATGAGGGATTTTAACGAGATTTTATGAGACAATGAGAAAGTCGGGGGAAGGGTGAGACTGGTAGCACAAATGGAGGCGTTTCAAAAGGTATTGGAATATGTCAAGCTCACTAACTTAAGTTACACAAGATATGGCTTTACATGAATCAGGGGTAGAACAAAGGAGAAGAGGATCCAAGAAAACTTGGATCGCGTTGTTGGGAATAAAGATTGGATGGACAGTTTCCCTAACTTTATGGTATGACACCTAACCTGCTCTACTTCAAACCATTGTCCAATCTTAATCGACACAAGAAGGGCTAAAAAAAATAGATGAAACCGATCTTCGAAAAGAATAAAATACTTTAAAAATGCATGGCTTACTAAACCAGATTGTATGGATATTATGAATAAAAAGTGGACTAATGAGGATTACATAGATTTAAGAAGTAAGCTGTGTGGGACCTAAGCCAAGCTTCATGATTGGTATGCAAACAAATTCCAAGTTTTAAAGAAACGTATACATGAGCTACATGACCAATTGAATGTGGTGCAACAAAAGGCTATTGATATGCTGATTTAAACAAGGTGAATAAGCTTAAAGCATGCCTTAACAATTTGCTTAAACAAGAAGAATTATTTTGGAAACAGAGATCCCAGGTTAATTGGTTGAAGGATGGGGATAAAAATACATGATTTTTTCATGTACAGGTATCTCAACATAAAATAGTAAATAGATTAAGTGGAGTAGAAGATGAGAATGAGGGTTGGCATGAAAGAAAACATGAAATGGCTGAACAAGCAGTGAGATACTTTTAAAATATATTTAAATCTCAAGGACCACCGAATCTAACTTATATCTTAGGATTAATTACTCCTTGTGTCATAAATGAGATGAACAAACAGAGTTCACAGTTAAAGAGATTCATGAAATAATTAAATAGATTCATCTTACCAAAGCTCTGGGACTTGACGATATGCATGCATTATTTTACCTTCAATTTTGGCATATTGTAGGACCTGAAGTTATTAATTTCTATTTAGATTTTTTAAATAGAATTGGTAGCCTAGATAGTGTTAGTAGATTTAAGAAAAAAACAGAAATAGTAAGAAAGAAGAAAATATGGCTTTGAGGCGTGAATAACACTATCTTAAAGGCAATTATGCCTATAGGATACAACAAAGCCTTAAAACTCTCTAAATCAGAAGTAGTGAAAATGGTTATACTAAAAGATTTATTTATAATGAATGAACAGATATAAATTTTTATTCAGATAGTTATGACCTTCTATATAATCATGACCTTTATGAATAACAATCTATTTATATTTAAATAGTTATGACCATTTGTCATATGATAATTATTTCTGTTCAATCATAATTATTTAAAATATGAATAAAATTAATACAAAAATTAATTTTATTCATCAATAATTAAATCTTTCTATCCAATGTGGGATGCACCACATTCTAAACTACCAACAATCCCCCACTAGTTTGGAATGTTGGTGCTTAATCTTTAACCTTTCACACAAATAAATATTATGAATACAAGAAAGTATCTTTCGATTTAAACATTCAATTAGCGTATATATCTTAGAATTTTAACAAAGTTGAGGTGTCCACAGATTAAACCTCAACTCCTAATGTTAAAATTGAAGATATAACACACATAATATTTATTTAATATTCTGTCAGAGGTTTATAATCGCTTTAGCACTATTATGGCCATATGCTTATCCTTATTCATAAACATTTACAAAAAAGTTTTCAATTTTCTTGTTGAAGCGGCACCACTTCTATGTTTATATAGGTAGAGTTTTTTATTTATGTCTCCATTGCTATAGATATTTAATTATTAACTCCATTAAGAGTTCAATCTCATCCTCTATTACACAATGGCTTACACTAGTATTCCAAATATATAGAATGGGTTGACTAGTGTTTACAGACACATAACAATAATTTGTTATTACCTATTAAACTTTGCAATTAAAGGTTACTAATTCAAAGTTAGGTTCCCATTATTGGTGTCTAAAAGGAATTTTAAACCCATTCCACTTGTGGTGCTTCTTACCAAATTTCTAGGTAGCGTCTTGGTAAGAGGATCTACTAAGTTTTTAGCAGATTTAACATATATGATGGTAATTACCCCCATTTTTTATCAATTCTCTGATATAATCATGTCTTAGACTAATATGTCTAGATTTTCCATTATAAATTTCACTATAAGCTCTAGACATAGTAGCTTCACTATCACAGTACAAGAAAATGGCTGTCATTGATTATGGCCACAACTTTATATCCATTAATAAATTTTTTAGCCATTCAGCTTCCTTACCTGCTGCAGCTAAAGCTATAAATTCAGATTTCATAGTTGAATGTGAAATGCAAGTTTGTTTCTTGGATGCCCAACTAATTGCACCACCTCCAAGGGTAAACATCCATCTTGAAGTGGATTTATTGTCACTTATACTAGTGATCCAACTTGCATCTGAATATCTTTCTAAAACAACAGGATCTCCGAAATAAAATAAGCCAAAATCTTTAGTTCTTTTAAGATAACCTAGAACTCTTCCTATGGCTTTCCAATGACTTATACTAGGCTTACTTGTATATCTCGATAACTTGCAAATAGTAAAAGCTATATCTGGCTTAGTACAATGTATAGCATACATAATACTTCCAATAGCACTAGCATATTTAAGTTGTGCAATTACATTATCATGATTTTTTGTAAATTTTATACTTGTATCATATGGAGTATTGGTTTCTTTTATATTGAGATACTTAAACTTATTAAGCAGTTTCTCAATATAATAACTTTGATTAAGAATAAAACCTTTATTATATCTCTTAACTTTAATTCTCAAAATGGTATCAACTTTATTTAAATCTTTCATTTTGAAATTAGAAATCAGATACCTTTTGGTTTCATTCATGCCAATCATATTAGTACCAAAAATTAGCATATCATCCACATAGAGACATATTATAACTCTATATTCTTTAGTAAATTTTGAGTAAATGCATTTATCTGTTCCATTATGTTTAAAACCGTTGGCTACTATGACTGAATCAAACTTTTCATGCCATTGTTTAGGAGCTTGCTTTAGATTATAAAGTGACTTAATTAATTTACAAACTTTATTCTTATTACCTGGAAGAATAAAAACTTCTGGTTGTTCCATATATATTTCTTTCCTTTAAGTCATTATTTAAAAAGGTTGTTTTAACATCCATTTGATGCACATGCAGTTTATGAATGGAAGCCAAAGCTATAAGAACTCTAATGGATGTTATTCTAGTTACTGGAGCATATGTATCAAAATAATCTATGCCTTCCTTTTGTTTAAAACTTTTTACAACTAATCTTGCTTTAAAGGTTTGTATAGAACCATCTGTATTATATTTCTTTCTAAACACCCATTTACATCCTATAGGTTTAGAACCTTGAGGTAAATCTACCAAGACCCATGTATTATTGGACATGATTGAGTCCATTTCATCATTAATAGCTTCTTTTCAAAAAGCAACATCTCTTGAAGTCATAGCTTCATTAAATGTTTTAGGGTCTTTATCTACATTTAGTAGAATTGGTATTTTCTTAAGCACTTTGGTTCTATCCCCTTCTACTAGGAATACTATAAAATTTGGAGAAACAAAATCAGAAAGCAAAATATTATCTTTTCTAACTCTTTTGCTCCTTCTAATTTCAACATAATCATTACTTTTTTTTCTTTTATTTCTTTTCATAGGAATCATTTCAATTTGTTTCTCCATATCAATTTTGGTATCACATATAAACTTATTTTCAAAAAATTCTACATGAATAAATTCAACAATAACATTAATATTTAAATCAAGAAGTCTATATGCTTTTGAATTTTGTCATAACCAACAAAAATACTTTTAATACCTCTAGGTCCTAATTTTGATTTATGAGGATGAGGTATTTTATAAAAGGCAATGCACCCCCACACTTTAAAATAATCCAAATTTGATTTTCTGTCATGATTCCAAAGTTCATATGGTGTCTTTAAGAATTTCTTTGAAAGAATTCTATTATGTATGTGGCATGCTGTTAAAAGTGCCTCTCCCCAAAGATTTAGAGGTAATTTAGCATTTAACAACATATTATTTACCATATCAACCAAGGTTCTATTTTTTCTTTCGGCTAAACCATTTTGTTGGGATGCATAAGGGGCTATCCTTTGATGAATAATTCCATTATGTTCACAAAAAAGAGAAAATGAATCTGAAAAATATTCGTCACCCCTATCTGTTCGAAGAATTTTGATTTTCTTCTCCTTTTGATTTTCAACAACTGATTTATATTCTTTGAATTTATCAAATGCTTCATCTTTTGTTTTCATTAGATACATAAAAGTATAACGAGAACTATCATCTATAAATGTTATAAAATACCTTTTTCCTCCCCTTGTTAATAAACCATTTAGCTCACAAATATCATAATGTATAAGTTCTAATAATTCTGTATTTCTTTCAGCTTTAGGAAAAGGTTTCTTAGTCATTTTTGCTTTGACACAGATTTTACATTTAATGTCATGATTTTTTGGTATGTTATATAACCATGCTTAGTCATATGATTCATATAATGATAATTTAAATGTCCTAATCTAGCATGCCATAAAGAAGAAGAATGCTCAACAATATAAGCAGAAACATTATTTATTTCATCAATGCTTAGTTTAAACATACCATCATTAGAATATCTTTTTCCAATGAATACACCATTTTTGGAGACTATAACTTTATCAGACTCTAGTACAATTTTAAAGCCTTTTTTACATAATAGATTTATAAATACAAGATTTTTTCTAATCTCAGGAACATGAAAAACATTAATTAGAGTTAGTTTCTGCCCTAAGGTGAATTTCAATTCAACCGTTCCTTTTTCAATCACTTTGGCAGGAACATGATTTCCCATAAGGATGTTTTTTGGTTTCTTGCATTTTTCATAAGTCTTGAACTGCTTTTTGTTGTTGCAAACATGAATTGTTGCACCAAAATCTAGCCACCAATCAGATGACTTATTTGTAGTAGCCATATGAACTTCAGTGATCATTCCAATTTGCATGTTAGTCACCATTGCAACAAGTTTTTTAATTTTTTGCTCAACCAGATTTGCCTTGCTTTCAGAACTAGAACCAATCTTAATTTCAGCATTTTTAAATCTGTAATCTTTAATCAAATGTCCTTTTTTCCACAATGGAAACACATTTTGTTCTTGTTAAATTTAGACTTCTTAAATCCATTCTTCTTGACTTTAAAATTGTTTTGAAATCTACCAAAAGACTTGTGAGTTTTTTTAGAATTTTGTCCACTCATGTAATTCACATTGGAACCTCTAAGGAAGAGTGCATCTCTTGCATGATTTTTTGCTTCAATCTGTATGTGAGTTTGAAATTTTCAATAGTGAAAGTATCTATTGAATGCATAACTTTCTTCCTATATTTATTTCATGAAGGAGGAAGTTTTGACAAAATTACTCCAACTTGAAGTGAATCAGGAACCTTAATTTTCAACTCACTTAACTTAGAGACCAGAATTTGTAACTCGTGCACTTGGTCAATAATTGGTTTATCATCAGTTATTAAAAATTCAAAGTATTTCAAAGCAAAAAATTTATTCGTACCTTTCTTTTCATTCATGTATTTGTGTTCAAAAGCAGTTCATATCTCTTTTGGTGTTTTCATATTTCTGTATAGGTTATTTAGACGGTCAGATAATGAATTCAGAATATAACCTCGATAGACTAGTTCATTTTTTTCACATTTGCTTCTTGTTGCTTTAATAGTATCAGAATCTTCAGGAATTGGTTTTGAAATTGGTTGCAAATTTAGATCAAGTACATAAAACATCTTCAATGCTGTCAATAGAAAAACATTTTGTCCTTCCACCTAGTATAGTTTGATTCATTAAAATGATCAAGTCTGATTACATCTTGATTTTAAAAATGAACCTTCATGCTTGATTTCAAATCCATAGCAGTAGTAGGGACAATAGTAGATGTAGTATCCATAATTGCCTTTAAATTTTTAGTAGATTTAAGAAAAAACAAAAAGAAAAAAGAAAATATGGCTTTGAGGCATGAATAACACTATCTTAAAGGCAATTATGCCTATAGGATACAACAAAGCCTTAAAACTCTCTAAATCAGAAGTAATGAAAATGGTTATACTGAAATATTTATTTATAATGAACGAACAGATATAAACTTATATTCAGATAGTTATGACCTTTTATATAATCATGACCTTTATGAATAACAATCTATTTATATTTAAAATAGTTATGACCATTTGTCATATGATAATTATTTTTGTTCAATCATAATTATTTAAAATGTAAAATTAATACAAAAATTAATTTTATTCATTAATAATTAAATCTTTCTATCCAATGTGGGATGCACCACATTCTAAACTACCAACAGATAGTATCAATGAAACCCATATTATCTTCATTTCCAAACTAGTAGTCCTAGGAAAATGACCCAGTATAGACCAATCAGCCTGTGCAATGTGCTTTACAAAATTATTGCTAAAACTTTAGCTAATAGATTAAAACTGGTGTTACCAACTTGTATTAGTGAAAACCAAAGCTCCTTTGTCTCAGGTAGGCTTATATTTGATAATGTCTTTATAGCCTATGGTTTGCTACAAACTATGAAATAGAAAAGCAAAGGTAAGAATGGTTGAGTCACATTTAAATTAGATATGAACAAAGTGTATGACCAGGTGGAATGGTAGTGTCTCAATGTTATTATGGGTAAACTAGGCTTTAGTAGTAAATAAAGATCATTGATTATGAGTTGTATTTTTTTTGTCTCTTATAAGGTGGTTATAAACAGTTCTGTGACTAACAATTTCTCTCCTAAGAGGGGTTTTCGACAAGGGGATCCTTTTTTACCTTATTTGTTCATGATACATACAGATGGGTTGTCGGCACTTTTATCCAGTCACCAAAGGGAGAGCCTGCTACAATGAGTCTGAACTAGTGCCTGAGGCCCAAGAATCACTTACCTATTTTTTGTAGATGACAGCTTGCTTTTCTTTAAGGCAAACCATAAGGAATGCAATATGGTGAGGGACATGTTAAAGGTGTATGAGAAAGGTTTTGGGCAATAGATCAATTACGACAAATCAACATCATTTTTCAACTCAAATACAAGTGAAGATACAATCAAAATGACAAAAAGGTTGTTTAGGATCCAATCCACTTCTAATCCGGAGAGGTATTTAGGACTACTTATGTTCATTGGTAGAAGGAAAAAAATGGCTTTCATAGAGATTTTAGAGAAAATGAATAGGAAAATAAAACAATGGAGTCACAGAAGGTTATCAACTAGAGCAAAATAAATGTTTATTAAAGCAATTCTACAATCTATGTTCGCGTATGCTATGTCCTATTTTTTGTTCTCGAAGAGCCTATACCATGAGATCAAGATGATTATTAGTAGGTTTTGGTGGCACTTCACGGAAGAGAGGGGGATCCACTTGATGAGTTAGAGGAAACTATGTATAAGGAACGAAGAGGGTGGAATGGGCTTTAAAGACATAAGTTTGTTCAACAAGGCCCTTATTGCAAAACAAGGATGGAAACTCATATAGAATCCTTCCTTGCTTGTTCACAAGGTGCTAAAAGCCAAGTATTTCCCTAGAACTAATTTTCTTGATGTGGAATTAGGGAAAGCACCTTCTTATACTTAGAGAAGCATTTAGTAGGGAATTGCTGTCCAAAACCTTGGCTTGAAATGGCGTGTGGGAAATGGGGAAAGAATTAGGATTTGGCATGATAAGTGGATCCCAACGATGTGCAACTTTAGCCCCACTCCTCAAACAGACCACATACTTGGCGATGAAATGGTGAAGAATTTGTTTCATGCAAATGACGGTACAATGGAATGATGAAAAGCTGGATAATATGTTCTATGAGGATATGGCAAAATAGATTAAAGCTACCCATTAGCTTGAGTGGTCAACAGGATGTTTTGGTTTGGCAATACACCCAGAGTGGAATCTATATGTGAAAAGTGGATATCATAGACTGGTCTCGAAAGAAATGAATACAGGCCAAGGGGAAGAGGATAATGGAGGCACAGGCAATAGTAGTATGAATCTGTTCTAGTAGCGAGTCTGGTGACTGTCAATACCTACCAAGATTAGAATCTTTTTATGGAGGATGTGGAATGATATCTTACCATTAGATGGAACATTACAGAGAAAAAGAATTATAGAGAATACACGATGTCCAAGATGCAACTAAAAAAACAAGACAACGAGGCATGCTATAAGAGATTGTATACATGCGAAGGAAAGCTGGAAGGTTGCATACCCAAAAAAAGATTGGCAAGATAGGCAGATAAGGTATGTCAAATAATGGTTGGCTTAGGTAACAAACAAATTGAATGAGGATGAGCTAGACAGATTTGCAACAATGTGCTAGGCATTATGAGGGGCTACGAATGATGAACTCAAGAGTAATATAATCAGAACTGCCCAGGGCACAATGACGTTTGTACACCAGTTCTTGCTAAAGTATAGCAGAGCTCAAGAAAGGGATAGAGCAACCGTGGGAAGAACGGTAGATAAATGGAAAGCACCTATGAAAGGATGGTTGGAAGTTAATTTTGATAGGGCCCTTGAAAGAAAGGAGAATAAAGCAGGAATTGGAGCTATTGTAAGAAACCATTTGGGCATGGTAAAAGGAGTTTTCTGTATAAGCGTGAATGACATCAAAGACCCAGAAGTCATTGAAGGCATGGCGTTGACCAGAGCAACAAAGTTTGCAAGAAACTTGGAAATACAGAAGGTGATCATAAAGGGTGATGCACTTACGGTAACTTCACAATTTAAACAAAATATAGGACCAAACCTATCTGTGATAGGAAATTTAGTGGAGGATACCAAAGTAGAGCTATCTAGTTTCACTGAGTGGAGAATCTCTTATGCGCTCAAAGATACAAATGAGATGGCTCATAGGCTAGCAAAGATAGTCATAGCTAGAAAGGAAAAACTTATCTGGTTGGATGGATTTCATGATGAGCATTATGATATTGTATTACAAGAGAGTTGTATATGTTTAATGAATTCAAATTTTATTCCAAAAAAGATTAAAATTTAGATCAGATTTTGAAAATCTTTACATTAACGAAAATAATCAAATTTAATCATTATCATCTCGAATTTAACAAACGAAAAACTGAAATGAAGGGAAAAAAATTCTAAGCAACAATAACCACTCACCAACTCCGAACCACCCCCCTTTCAGAACAATTCAAAGAGGAAAAACACAAACACAAACTGATCATTGGTACTACATTTGATTCCATAATTAACATAAGAATAAGCCCTTTGGTCTTAAAACATTAATAAAAACATTTCTCAAACATCACAAGTGGATTATATCTACGCTATCTTCCCTAGCACAAACAACAACAACAACAACCACAAAAAGGCATAGGTCGATCCCTTTGGTCTCCCCACATCCTTAAACTTTTTGTTCATTCCTTCACATTTCACAGTAAAAAACACAAATTAAGCGCATGGTTTCCCCTTTGGTTTTCCATACGCATATTAATTACCGAAAACATAATGATTAACGTACACAAATTCTCTATATACATTAAATTTCCACACTTTGACTAGAGTGGCGCACCTTCAGCTTCCTTCAGACATGTCACTGCAATGTAATTTTTAGCTTCGATGATGATGATCATGTAACGACGCGGCGAGAAGTCAAACGACAGACAGGAGACTGAACTCCGGTTGAACAAATAATCTTAGAAGCAGACATGGAAGAAACAGATGAAGAAGAAGAAAAATTCCCATAATCTGATTGAAAGACTTGTTTATCGGATACTTGAAACCGACCAGAATCTCCAGTTGGGAGTCTCATATACGAAGCTGAGGGTGACTCACTGAACCATGCTGCTAAAGCATGACCTTCTCTTCCATTCTTGTATTGAACTATCGCCCTGTAAACAAAAGGAATAAGACCTTCCATTTCCTTTTTGTCTTCAAAATTTTCCTTTGCTTTCTTTTGTATGAAAGGAATAAACCGACAGAGAGACTTTTGGTTTGGCCTCTGGATCTGATTGAAGGGAAATGAAGGGAGAGATAATTGGTTTTAAAGGAGAAGAGAAGGGTGGTGACGTGGCGTAATAGATAGGAGTTCAGCTCTCCACGCTAAACTCAAATCCACACGAAGTCTTGAAAGAATTACTCAGCCTTTGAAAGCTACATCCAAACTAAAAAAAAAAAGAGGCACTTTCCTTACAAGTCACCAATTACGATGGGATGGTTTTGTGATTATTTAATATTACTATGACCGTATACAAAAAACGAACTCCTTTTAGGTTTCATCATTTTTTTTTCTTGTTAACAATGTTTGTTTGGATAAGGCATTTGATTAAAGTTTGTGGTACATCATTTGCCCCACTTGTTCAATTTTTACCAAGATTTGGGAAAATGCTTGTTTTAGCATATCACATTTCCCAGAAAAGATCATACCAAGATCAGATGTCCTGGATTTTTTAAAAGTCTTCATCTATTGGACATGAAGCCGGCATAAAAATCTGATAGTTCTCCTAAATCTTTTGCTCCAGGATTTCAGTGATTATTCATCCTGATTATTTTAGATTTTCGTTTTCTGTTTCCCTCCGAGTTGTTCCTGTTCAACTTTTCAATTTTTTTTTCCAGCAATTAAAAGAATTTCGAGTACAGAAAAAAGATGATGGATATCAATGCTAGTTAGCCACCTCTTACTCAAGCATTTGGATATAATTTGAATTTCGTTAGCAACCATATGATGATATGAACAATATAATCTTGACAATTTGGTTACCTTGTAAGGAAATTTCCTTGCTACTATAGACAACTTGGTGACCAAATGCATTTTAAGAGAATGTATAGTTTCTATGCCAAAGTATAACTAAATCTACCCTTTGACTCAATTCAGATTCTTAAACAAGAATTTCCATGGTTAGAAAAATCATCTTTGAATCAAAGGATAAGAAGATATATATGACCCATTTCCATTTTGTAGCTCTCAAAACTCCACCTTAGCTTTGATTACTGCAAAAGCAAAATCTAGAAGGGAGAAATTAATATAGATAGAATGAAATCCAAAGAAGGAAAGGCTGAAAAACCTCCAATTCCATCCATATCTTCATCTTGCTGTCAATACTTTGGGTTGGCTCTTGACTGTTACATGCTGTAAAAATATATAAATTTAATTCAGCTCCAGCAAAAACTAAAAGGGTTGACACTACTTGACATGAAGGGTTAAATTTTTTTTTCTCTTGCTTTATTAAAATTAAAAAATTGCATATACCAACTCCATGGTCACAATCGTAGATGAAGTCATTGTTTGCATCATCATACGGTTGGAAATTAATCTTGTGGAAAGTCGTTTTCTAAATCCAATAAATAAAATTTTAGCTTCAAAGAAGAAATAGATGATCATTTCAACTCCTAAGCAAATGCAAAAACTGCGTGCGCCTTTTGCTTTGTGGAGGGTTAGGTGATGAGAGAGCAAAAGCTTGGGTCACTCTGTCACAGTCTTGCTTAATATTAGTTTCCCTTTTGAACTTAGTTTGCAAAGACAAATTAAGCACAAAAGAAAGTTTCAATTCTATACACCTGAGAGGCTTAGCTGTCTTTGTTCTTGCTCACTGCAGTCAATTTATAGCCTTAGGGGAGGTCCAAATTTAATGTTTGGAAAATCATTACCACAAATAATAAAATACTATATGATTCTTAAGTTGAATATATATCAATGACGCATGATCGTTAGGGACGGCATTGCCGCATTATCTGACTTATTAAATAGAATTACAGTATTTCATAATTGAATTGGGATATAATTTGAATAATAAAATCATTACCTGTAATAAGTTCAGGTAGGACTCGAAAGTGATTGACTACCCATTATCTACACTTGGATTGTAGTACTACGTATATAGATAATTGACACATTTATTATAGTTTAAATCAATTTTACGTAAGTTGTCATTTTTGACAAGTTTGCAGGAAAATTATGCATTTTAAATGAATATATAAATGCAGAAGAGTCATTAGCTTGGGAAATAAATTAAGGTTAGTGGCAAATATTTTTGAATAAAGAATCACTTTTAGAGTCATTCCTATATATGTATGCATAAAGTTTTGTATTTATTAAGTCAGATGGTTGAAAATCGTTATCAAAGTTTTTTTTTTTTTTTTTTTTGTGTGTGGAACTTGTATCGTCTGCTATTGGTTTTGTCCTCTATTAATTCAAAAGCTTCTGGATATTCTTAATCAATGCCAGCATAAATCTGGCTTTGACTAATTTCCATGTGTTTCATAATAATAATATTTTAAGTCATTTAAAATTAAAATGCATCGTCATCAGTTTAACTAATAAGCTTATATATATATATGGCGGCCGTTACTTGGGTACATCATGCTTCATGAAAGCGTTGAAATAGTAGTAGAAACTTATAAATAATATTTTTAATTTTTTTCACTTCATAATTTAAAATTTGGTTCGATCATAATTAAAATCTAATTTTTGAATAATTCAAAACAATAATTTTTATATAGATATTTTTTTTCTTCAACCCTACTATCGGGGTATACTACGTGTACTTTGACAGAGTAAGAAATTAGAAGATTAATATACTTTTTTTCTAAATAGAAAACTGCATTTAGATTATTCTTCTTCTTAATAAGATGGTTCTATTTTGCCCTTACTGTTCCTTCCTCACCAGATGAAGAAGGCCCATCACTTTTGCCATTTGATGTTGGATTGGGCAAGCTCTATTGTAATACCTAACCACTTCCGTTCTTCTTTCTTAATGTCTCTCTCATGTCAGAGACGGCTAGCCGCCCATGTTTTCATCACATTCAAAGTGATCCACGGGTTTTTTATCTGCTAGCCTGTCAAACATATCACACCCCTGCCTGTTGGAATCATTGTGAATTCTGCAAAACTGTGGGTTTTATTTGGGAATTTTGAATGGAGGTCATGACCAAATGATTGCCTATCAATTCAATACAAGTGTTACCTGATCTCAGCCGCACTTTTAAAAATCGATTGCTTGAGATTTAAACTGGCTCAAAGTCGTTTGATAAACTATTCCGAAACTGCAACTTAATATGGTCAGGCATTTATTAGAAAGAAAAAGAAAGTCACTGTCCTTAGGTGACTGAGTCATTCCAATCAGAAATGAAAAACAGTCGTTGTAAGTAGTAACATTGATTGATTGATAGTTTGTAATTGTGGACTACTTAATTTTTTGAGTGAAGATGTTCAAACAGTTAGCTTGGATGAAACAAAAGAAAGAACAACATTTTTTCTGTAACCTCTAACGTCAAGGATGTGGTAGCAAAGCATACACAGGACGACAGGAAAAGCTGCTTCTTCTTTATTGACATGGACCTTGGTAAAGGGCTTCTCTTCTTTTTCTTTAGGTATAAAATTCCTTTTTAGGTCCAATGATTGCAATTTTGAAGAGGGATATACATGTTCAATGCAAAAATTTTCCTACACTTACTAAAGGAGTTATTTTAATGAACTCGGCAGCCAGCTTCATTAAACTAGTGGTCTCCCACAACCACTGATGCAAGAAACTGTACTTTTATGACCATCTAATTCATTTTCATGGAAACATAAAGGCCACATGAAGTTGAAACCATACTTTTATGATTTAATGACTCATTGTTGTCCTTAAATAGTTTACTTCATCATTTGACAGGACCCTTTTTTTCTCCTCTCTCAAATCATTCTGGTATTTGAGTTAGCGACCCTTTTATTTTCCCGAATGCACACCTGCTCATTGTCCTGTTTTAATGGACTTGCATAGATGCAAGTATGCAAAGGAATCTTCTGTTTAAACTTAAATGAAGAATTTAACGGATTTCCTTGCCAAAACAGGAGAGTTTTGAGCTTCTCTTTTCTCTTCTTTTCTTTTCTGTTGCTTGGTCTCAAAAGGAATATGCGTGCAGCCTTTATGTGAAAAGAATAAAGATGGTTTGCTGCAAAAGCTGGTCAGCGGAGAAAATTGGATAAAAGGCACAGGACGCAATTTAGAGCAGCTGTGAATTATTATGTTGGTACATAAACCCCCAAACCCAGGGACTACCACAGATTTGATTACAAGTGGCTGCAATGCTTTTTATAATGTCGGGGGTCAAGATCAAGATGACACATATATAATATATATATATATATACTATAAAATTATAAATACAGTATAATAGGCAATAGCTGTAAATTCTGGTTACTTCTTTCACCTGCGCTCCTTCAAAATTGATGACTTGACTGCTAGGTGACAGGTGACAGGTCTCGGTTTTGAGGGCTGGAGATGATAAGAAATCCTGCATCCTTTTAAGAGAATGGTTCAAGCCATGTACTTTGCCAATCCAACATTATCTGTTATTGTTCATAAGAATTTATTACTACAAAACAAATTATTTCCAATCTGAAACTAATCCATAGTCGGTGAACGATACTTGTAATTAAGTACAAAACTTATAAAACATGATTGAAAAATTGGGTTTGGGAAAAACTGAAAGTATGGTAATACAGTTAGCCTAACAATGAAGTAAATTCTAAACAGATGTAAGTTGCAGTTTTCATCAAATGTAATGATTCTTATGCCATTGTTTGATGAATTAGGATTAGAATTGAGCTTGCCGTTAGTAATGTCTGTTTTACTTGAATGAAATTTGATTTTTTATGGGAATAAAAATGGACATAGATAATAAATTTTGAGATAAAAATGAAAATTAATATAATTTTAAATTTTTAAGAGATGAAGACAAATAATATAACATTCGTCTTATAATCATTTTTTTAATATATTTAATAAATAATTTTTTATTTAATAATATAAATATTTATTTTAAATTAATTAAAATTAATATATTTTTAATTAAAAATATATATTAATCTATAGATATACTTTAAATCTTACTAGCGTACACACCACCCGTCTTCCTTATTGTCCCACGTAGCACTACTAGCTTCTTTTTTTTAATTTTTTTTTGTTTAGTTTTTATTTATTTTAGTTCTTTCTTCCAAATTTTTCAATTTTTTAAAGATTTCAATAATATATTTTTAAAGATTTCAAATTTTTTTGGTGAGATATACTTTGCCAAGTTTTTTTTTTATAATTTTGTAAAAAAAATTATTCATTAAATAAATCTTGGTTTTATACAAAATTTAACTCGGATGTCACATTATCCTTTTCGATTTTTGTTTTTTTTAAATTTTTGTTTTCAATATTTTTATATTTAATGAAAATATTCCATTTAAATTTTTTAAAAGTGAGATCTACCTTATACCAATCTTTTTTTTTTTCATCTTTTTTTCTTTTGCTTTTTTCTTTCTTTACAATTTTTTATAAATAATTTTTTTATGAGATCCATTGGATTTCAAAGGAATGTCATATATTTGCTTTTTTTTCTTTTTTTCTTTTTTAATTTTTTATATACATTATATTAATATGGTTATTATTTGTTACTTTAATTTTGGAAATTAATAGTATGTAGCACCATCAATAAACTTTTTTTTTATTTTTTGTTTTTGTCCTTTTAATTTATTTTTATTTTTTAATTAGATAAATTTTGTCAAAAATAATGAGACCAATTGAAATATCTATGTATTATCCCATTAGGTTTTTTATCTTTTATCTTTATTTTTTCAATTAAATAAATTTTACAATAAAAAATCATAAATAAAAATAGCAAAAAAGTAATCCGCCGCATCATGTAAATATTATGCTAGTTTATATAAAAACTAGTTTGTAACCCATATGATACACGGATTAATTTTATTTATTAATTAACATATTTTAATGAAATTATCAATTAAAATTTATTACTATAAACAAATTGAAAAGATTATATTAAAATGTGTCAACAATTAAACATCAGTACACAATAAAATATTTATGCAACCAATAGATCAAAAAATTACTTTGGATCCAAAAGAAATTTCTTTGAAATATTAGTGGTTCCCACTTTTAAATCTATGTGATTCCAAAATCAATAATTAATGTAAGAGACATACTTAAGTTACAAAAATATATAAAAACCTACTTAAGTTACAAAATAGTAAAAACTAATCTAGAAATTCTTGAATTGAAAAATATTTATTGACTAAGCAAAACTTACTTTCGTTACCTTCACGAAAAATAATATTTTGTGGCTTAATATTTATATACACAATTCATATTATCACTTTTTTTACTTGAAAAAAATGTGTTAATATAAAAGTTAAAAAGATAAATATTTAAAATTTAAATATAGCAGCAATAATAATAATTATTATTCTTTTTAGTCCATTTTTGTTTCCCACTTTTCATTTAATAAAATATTATAATAAACATAACTTTACATATTAAAAACCATTATCGATAAGTTTCATATGTTCAAAAAATAAGTAGTAGGATTAATGACTAATCAATTATTTGATACCTAAATAAAATCTTCGCATAGAGCAGGATTTTCACAAAGTTAAACTCAATACATAATACAAAAAAATCTAACGAATGAAATACATATATAATATCTATAAATGATATAAAACTAATTTCTTTATTCAATGATTTTTTTCTTGGCATAACAAAAAAAATACCTCCAAAATTTGTTTTAGTGTTTGAAAACTGTGATCTTGATAAAAAAAAAAAAGTAATTAAAATAATTAAAAAATGTGAAGCAAATAAAAAAGGTTAAAAATAAACAATAATGTTAGAAAATAAAATTAACTCAAAAAGAAGTGGCATACCTTAACTTAATTATAATATTGATCAAATCATTTAAAAATATATTAAGAAATTTGCATTAAAAAAGAATTTGAATAAAAAAAATATACTTGTAGGATTATTAGATGTGGAAATACATACTTCATATTTAACCTATAATCAATGCAAGTTCAATTGAGGAAATATTAAAAGATTTTAAAAGTATAAAAGATATAATAAGTGATTTTAATTTGTTTGAATTTAAAAAAAAAAAAAACAAATATTAAGAGATTATGAGGAAATCTATGAAGATATTAAAATTTTCAAATTTAAAAGTTATAATGATTTAATTGAAAAATATTTGACATTTAAAAGTTAGCATTTGAATTTTGGATTTGATATATATTGATGATAAGAGTTGGTTGAGATTTTTAGTAATTTAAATTAAATTAAAGTTTATATAAAATTGAAATATTGGATAAACTTAATTTTTAAAATTTTAAAATTATTTGGTAAATAATTAAAATTAAATAATTATCTTATGTATAGATTATACATGTAAGTGACAATGCAAAAATGATTATTTGGTCGTATATTTAAAACTGTCTTATGTGTCATCAAAATAGATTGTACACATAGGATTACAAGTGAGCAAATCTTATATGGTATTCTTGTATAATATAATATAATATTATATATGTTATATGATTGATTTTTTATTTAAATTTTGATAAACTTTAATCCATAAATATATTTAAATAATTTTATCTATAGATAATATCTAATCATATAATAATATTTAAATTTTAGTGTTTTATACCTTTATCCTCCAAAGATAAATATTTATTCAAATAATTATTTAATAACTCTAGACTCAAGAAATTCCATCAAAGTGATCAATATGGCCTATTAGAGTTTAAAAATTATCTAACACAAATTTTTTTCTTACTGTTATTTAGCTGTGCACTGTGATTTTATCTGCATAAATAAATGAAACAAAATTATTAAGTTTGTTTTCTTATTTGTTTTTAAATTATAATAAAAAAATATTAACTTAAGTGGGTTCTAATTAAATTTATTATAAATCAAGAAATTAAAAAAAAATGTTACTGCTGATTTGAAAAAAAAAATTTACTTAATGGAGTGAATAGTATATTTAATGAAATAGTATCTATCATAAAAAAATATATGTTAATTCCTATAGCAATAATAGACTAATAAAAAAGAGATTAAATTAATAGTAAGAAAAATATGTTTAGCTTATATGTTTAATGGGATATTGGAAAAGTTGCATAACTAGAACTATCGACAACGAGGGCTTTTCTTAAAGTTGTTTTGGTATTTATATTTTTTTTAATTTTTTTTTAAAATGAACATTTGTTAATGGAATTTGGAGACTAGAGACATTTTCAGTTTCATTTTCAACCTATTAAGCTTTGTCAAGTACAGGGCAAAGATTCATGTGAAGAAGAGAAGAAGGAAGAAAGAAAAGGCAAGGTTCCTAATCCTTGACTTCCTCACGTCACTTCTTTTTTTCCCTTGGAAACTGGTTCTTTTTTTCGTCTGTTTGTTGTAAAAAAAAAAAGGGAAATATGAAATTCCTAAAACCCACATTCGAAACGTATGTCACTTACTTTCTCTTTTCATACCTAGATAACCTCCTTTTTTTTTTTTTTTTTTCTCATTTTGCTCGATCTCTCTCTCGACGGATGGAAATCAAGTGGAAATCTCATGAAATTTGAGATAGGAAGCAGGGAAAATCACTTCATCATAAACCCATTTGTATCTTTCTTTTTCTTTTTCCTTTTCAATGTACAGAATTTTTCATCTCTTTATATCTATATATATTTCTTTTGGTTAAAAGATTGTTTTAAGATGAGTTTGGATCTCACTAAAGTTGCGTTTCGGTGGAATTGGACACCTTTTTGGCCCCCAACTGTGCCGTGATGTCATTTGGATGGCATATTTCAGTGCGATTAATCATAATATTTACTTAGTTGGAGACCGGGTATCCATGGTACAATAGACAAACTGAGAGTGTAGTTGAAATTTATAAGTCATATTCCCTCCTATCGTTTCTTTTTTATTCCATAAAACATTTCAACAAATTCTTTTTATTTTTGATTTTTAAATATAAATTTGTTTAATTTGTTATATGTTTTAGATTTATGCTTAATATTAATTTATTTAACCACTATTTTTTTATTCAAATACATATTTTATTTTAATTTCATCATTAAAATAACTAATTATTTTTACCATTAGTTTTAATCTCACAAAAATTCATCTAAATAAATCTTTATACTTATTCCTCAACTTTGGTAATATTGTTTGTTAGTGGTGTCCCCGAACGCAGCAATGCAAGTGCCATCGCTTGTTTACTCCAACCTAACCCCAATCAGCATCGTTTTCCAATTTTCACATCCCTAAGTATCATTTCATTTCCCTTCGTTTAAAAGCCTTTCTTTTCCTTTCCTTTCTCGTCCTTTACTTACTTCAATCCAAACAGGCTACGTCTGTGGTGCGGTGGCTCTCGCAGTTGGAAAAATTACCTTAATGGAAATCTTTCTCTTTCAGTAGTGATTCTTTGTTCGGTTCTTCTGAATTTCTTATCTTTGGTGGTATTGGCAACGAGCATCTGTAACTGAAATCGATTTGTTGGACTTCAGCTTGCGCTATTTCTGCCTGTTATGTGTTTGTCAAAAGTTCATGAGGAGACTGTTAGAAAATAAAAAAACCATTGCTAATTTCTTGCTTCAAAATGAGAATCCTCACCGTCAAAACCATATTAAAACACCAAATAATTGGTAGTCGATTTAAAACATCCTCTGCCCAGTATGTAGCATCGAGAGCTAGGGACCCTACATTTGAGAAACTGATGGACAAGTACAAAAACCTTCTCAAAGTCGTGGCAATACAAGACCTTATCCTTTCAAATCCCACCAATAACCCTCCTTCTGTATCCCTTGATTTCCTATCCAGGCTCTCCCAAAAGCTACATCTAAACCGTGGTGCTGCCTCTTTTCTCCGTAAGTACCCTCATATTTTCCACATTTTTTATGATCCCAATAAGTCACAGCCTTTCTGTAGATTGACTGATTCTGCTATTGATATTTTCCGCCAAGAGACAGAAGCTATCAATGCCTCATTGCCTGTTGTTGTTGACCGCTTAGTTAGGCTTTTGTCTATGTCAACAACTAAATCATTGCCTCTTCGTGCTGTTTTCAAAGTTTGGAGGGAACTTGGGTTGCCAGATAACTTTGAGGACTCAGTCATATCTCGTAATTCACACATATTTAAGCTCTCTGATGCTCATGAACTTAATACTCATATTTTGAAACTGACTGATGAAATGCATGATAAGAGTTTTGTGGCTTCCGTTGAGAATTGGCGAGTTATGGAGTGTTGTGCGGAGGACTGCATTGTTGATAGAACAGAACTTCAATATGGTTTTAAACATTCCTATCCACCAGGGATGAGATTGAGCAAGGATTTTAGGGCTAAGGTTGAGGAATGGCAAAGGTTGCCATATGTGGGGCCTTATGAAGAGATGGTAGAAAAGAAAAGGTTTAAGGCTGGAACAATGGGATTAGAAAAACGGGCAGTTGCAATTGTTCATGAATTCTTGAGTTTGACAGTGGAGGGGATGGTGGAGGTGGAGAAGATTAGCCATTTCAGGAAAGCTTTCGCCATTGATTTGAATATAAGGGATTTGTTCCTCGATCACCCGGGGATATTTTATTTGTCAACCAAGGGAAAAAGACACACTGTTTTTCTTAGAGAAGCATATGAAAGGGGCTGTTTAATTGACCTAAATCCAGTTTATAATGTAAGGAGAAAGCTTCTAGATCTTGTTGTGCTGGGACGCCATGGTATGCTAACCAATGAATCAAAGTCAGTGGAAATTTGTCACACTGAGAAACCTTGTTTACAGGATGAGAAGAGAGGGTAAAGTCTTGAATTATCATTATTTTGACTTGGGGATTTTAACGTCCTAGGTGGACTAAATCACTGTTTTCTTCTTTCTCTGCATTTTGGTTCTAACATGTTTGCAATCTTGGGTTCAATGTTATGACCGACTTTGAGCATTGCTTGCACACCTGCATCCGCTGCTATATGTAACGAGGTGGAAATTGGTTATAGACTCCAATTGCTATAGAGAGGTTATGAATCTCTCATAGGCATGCTCCAACCTCTCTCCCACATCGTGCTTTTGCTTTGTCTGGTTTAAATTTCTTGAACTTTAAAATTTAAATGATTGACACTTGCATACGCTTGGGTGTCATATACTGGAGGTGGATGAAAACCACTTTTGCTAAATACTGCTTTTTAAGATGCCCATTTATTGAACTTTTGTGCGTCACTTTGTTTATTTATTTACCAGTATCAATATGGCATTTCTAGCACAATTAAGCACAAATGAAAATTCAAATTCTATTTGAGGCTTAGCTGGCCTTGTTTTGGCCCATTTCAGTCAATTTATTAACCTTAATGGAGGTCCAAATTTAAAGTTTTGAAAATGATAACATTATATAATTAAATATTATGATATGATATCTTATTTCAAAAAATATATATATTATTATATGATTTCTTAAGTATATCAGTGATGAATTATTGTCAAAGGGTAATCATTTTTAACTTGATTATTTTCAAGCTGAACTATCTAAGTTAATTGTGAAATTTGCATGGATGAACAATTTAAATTGGAAGCTTGGCATAATTGTTGGTTGAAGGTTTATATTAAACCATATATTATTACATTTATTATAGTCTAGATCAATTTTATATAAGTTTTCATTTTTGATAAGTTTGCGGGAAAATTATGCATTTCATATAGAATCAATATCACTGTCATTCTTATAGGCATATGACACAGTAATAGAAACTTATTTGTCGAATCATATGCAAATTGCAAATATTGTTAGGAATAGTGACTTAAATCCCATGAGTGTTTGTTTGAAATTGGTTAGATATTGCTTAATGAATAAGAAGATTTGCAAAAAAAGAATTCTAAGAGAAAATGGATTCTTAATAGGTAAGTTTGTATACTTATAAATAGATCAAGTCTCTATAGGGTTAGATATGAGACAAAAATATAAGAGAGTTGTAGGATTTTATAGGATAGACACCTAATAAGACTACTAGAGATTTATGTATTATGGGTGTGTGTATGTTTGAATGTTTGTGAATGGACTAGAGAAGAGGAGATTGAGAGAGTCTATGGATATTAATTATTGAGTGAGATTGATTTAATGTATGTTTATAATTCTCTATAACTAATGAATCTTTTTTTCTCATTCGTGGACGTAGGTCAGTTGAACCACGTTAAATTGTTGTCTCTTATGTGATTAATTGATTGTTTGATTTTATTTTCATTAGTGTGATTGAATAAGGGTTTTTTGCCTAACAAGTAGTATTAGAGCTAAATGTTCAAGATGTGGCAACAGCTAGAGGTTTGAGATATGAGAAAAGTCAAGTTGAGAAGAGCTCGATTCAAGTAAAGAGTTTGAGTTCATATTTTGATAGATCGGTTTATGTGAAGTGTGAAGACATATAAAAAAGATTGTTATGAGACTTCCATTGTAGGTGAAACCAAGCATGTTTAAGATGGAAACAATGATTTGATGGAGTTTGAGTCAAGATAGAGATTGTTTGGAATAGTGACTCAAATCCCATAAGTTATTTATTTGAAATTGGTTAGATATTACTTTATGGATAAAAAACTTGTAGAAAAAGAATTTTAAATGGAAAGAGATTCGTAATAGTTAAGTTTATATGCTTATAAATAGGTGAAGTCTCTACAAGATTAAATATGATAAAAAGATATAAGAGAATTGTAGGGTTTTATAAGATGAATACCTTATAAGAGTAGTGAAGATTTATGTGTGTGTATGTTTGAATGTTTGTGAATGAACTAGAGGAGACTAAGATGGTTAATATAAGTATGATACATGAGTGCATATGGGTATATGTTTGTTTGGGTTGAAAATACTCCATAGGATTAAAAAAGATTAAGAGGATCTATGGGTATTAATTATTGAATGAGATTGATTTGATGTATATTTGTAATTCTCTATGACTAGTGAATTTTTTTCTCATATGTAGAAGTAAGTCGATTGAATTAAACCACGTTAAATTGTTGTCTGTTGTATAATTAATTGATTGTTTGATTTTATTTTTAGTGATGTGGTTGGATTAAGGTTTTTTTGCCTAAAAAATACATCATAGGAAGGGCTCATTAGATCCCACTAAAGCACCATTGTGGTGCCATTTAACCACTTTTTTGGGGATTGATATAGTTTTTGGAAGACACCAAATAATCAATGACACCTCTAATTTTTCACTAGACCTAAGTGAGAATTTTTCCTTGCACCTTGGCCCATGATTTTTTTTTTATCATTTTTTACCCTTGTCATTCTAATGATTGGACAAAATTATCCATACCTTTTTTTTTTTTTTTTTCGTTTTGTTTTTTAGTTAAAAATACTGAAATAACTTTATTGATTTATTATAATAAATAAATAAATTTATTTACTATATATTAAACTAATAAATAAAAATTTTATTATATAATAAATTAATAAATAATATGTATTAATATTTTGATTTAGAATAAAAATAATATTAAATATGCATAAAATAATTTAACAATGCATTTTTAAAATAAAATCCTTAATAGTTATTTTTATTTTCATTTAATCGTTACTGTTATGTTTGTATTTAAATGCATATTTTAGTATTGATTTTAATTTTATTATTACAGTAGTTATTTTTATTTTCATCATTTTTTTAATTTTACTAAATTAATTTTATCATATATTCAAATGAATTTAAAATAGACAGCGTAGAGGAGGTTAAGTTCAATGTCAAATTCAAAAAATTAAGAAATTAATATATTTTTGCCGAGTAGAAAATTGCCTTTTTTTTTTTCTTACATGAGTGAAGTTATTATATTTTATTGAAATTAAAAATTTAATATTATATTTCAAGAAAACCATTCTTTCTTTTTTTAAATGTCTCTAATGTCAGAATCGGCCAGCGGCCCATGTTTTTATGACATTTGAAAGTGAACCGCCAGCATTTTTATCTATTAACTAGTCAAACGTATACCTAAACACCTCTGCCTGTTGGAATCATTTTGAATTTTTATTGAACTGTCGGTTTTATTTGGGAAGTTTGGATGGTGGTCGTAACTTATAAAATTATGTTTATAACTACTAAATCATTGCCGGTTAATTTAATAGAATTGTTATGATCTTAATATACTAATAGGAAACTCCAGATGGAATATATATTTGTTAAAACAGTTTGCTTGGATGAATCAAAGGAAACCAATATCACAACTTTTTTTGTTTTGTAGCCTCTTACTTTAAGGATGTGGTGGCAACTAGCAGGCATAAACAAGAAGACAAGAAAAGTTGGTTCCTTCTTTATTGATATCGACCTTGGTAAAGGACTGCTCTTCTTTTTTTTTTTTTTTTAATGTAAAATTCCTTTTCAGGTCCAATAATTGCAATTTTAAAGAGGGATTCAATGGAAAATTTGTCCTACAATTACTAAAGGATGTTGCATACTTGTTATTCCTCTCTGATTATTATGTTATTAATGTTGCACAATTTGGATTGGTTATTCCATTGATTTGAGAGATATCTACTCGTCTTAGTCTTTCTTTTATTCAATTAATCGGACAGACAAAAAAAAAGAGGGGAGAGGCGAGATTCAGGCCTTAAATTTATTCCATAGTAACTGGAGGGCTTGAGGTCAAAGTTGGGCTGATATTTTTACTGTTTTTTTTTTTTTCCTACTGCAAACTGCTTCCCAGTATTTGGCAAAGTAATCTGATTAGAAGGATGGTTTTGTTTTTATCAGAGCTTGATGCTATGTTACTGAAATAAGAAACAAACTTTAAAGAACCAGGCAGCCAGCTTCATTAATGAACATCTTGATCCGGAAACTGGTGGTCTCCCACAATCGCTGATGCAAGAAACTGTACTTTTATGACCATATAATACATTTACATGGAAACCGAAAAGGCAGATGAAGTTGAAACCACACTTTTATGAATTAATGACTTATTTTTGTCCTTAAATAGTTAACTTCATTTGACAGAACCCTTTTTTCTCACCTCTCAAAACAATCAGGTAGTATTTGAGATGGCGACCCTTTTCTTTTTCCCTGGAATGCACGCGTGCTCAAATTGCCCAGTTTTAATGGAATTGCACAGATGCAATGCAATCTTCTGTTTAAACTTAAGTGAAGCATTTCATGGATTTCATTGCCAAAGCAGGGGGGTCTTGTTCTTTTCTTTTCTTTTCTGTTGCATGTCCCAAAAGGAATATGCGTGCAGCCTTTGTGCAAAGGGAATAAAGATGGTTTGCTGCAAAAGCTGGACAATGGAGAAAAATGGTAAAAAAGGCATAAGATACAAGTTATAGCAGTTGTGAATTATTACGTTGGTACATAAATAAACCCCCAAGCCTAGGGGCTACCATTGATTTGCTTACCAATGGTTGGATGGATTTTTATAATGTTGGGGGTCAAGATTCTAGATGACACAATGTTTTTTGACAGTATAAAATTGTAAATTCTAGTCCTTCTTTTACCTGCCCTCCTTTAAACTTTGCTAGGTGACAGTTTAGAGGTATGGGTTTTGAGGGCTGGTGAGGGTAAAAAATCATGCTTCTTGAACAGAATGGCTCAAGCTATGTACTTTGCCTTTCCAACATTATCTGTTAATTGTGCATAAGAATTTCATACTAGTAACAAGAAAATAAGTGACATCCAATCTGAAACTAATCCATAATAGGTGAACTATGTTAGTAAGTTCGAAACTTGTGAAACATGATTGACAAAATCGGTTAAGGGAAAAGCTAGAAGTATGATAATCGAGTAAGCCTAGAAATGAATTAAATTCTAAACAGATGTAAGTTCGAGTTTTCATCAAATCTAATGATTCTTCTTATACCTTTGTTTGATGAATTAGGATTAGAATTGAGTTTGCTGCCATGAGGTTTGCAGAAGCTCATGATCTAATTAACTTTTACACCAAAGTCCAAAAATGTGAACAAACATTTGTTAATGGACAGACTGCAGACATTGGCAGTTTCATTTTCAGCCCATTTCGAGTGCAGGGCAAAGATTCATGTGAAAAAACAGGAAGAAAGAAAAGGCAAGTTGGTTTCTTAACAAAGCACACTTTCCCATGGACTCTCTCTGTGGTCCATGAGCTCATGATCAGCACTTCACCAGAAGCTCAAAGCAGAGTTTCATTTCCATTGCAGGTTGTCAGTGACCCCGTCTGCACATTTAGGGTGTGTCCACTCGGTGAAAGTGAAAGTGGGGCTAAAAAAACCTAAACCCTCACGGCCTAATTACCTCTCTATAAGAAGAAAAGGAACTGTCTGGATTGATGACAAAGCACAGTCAATTTGCTTTTGGTCTGTGTTGAATGCTCTTTTGGTCTGTTGCCTTGAGTTGCACTCCACATCTTTTCCTGTTCCTACTCTTTAAGCCCCCTATTAGTCACAACTGGTCCCCTTCCGTACGTCATCCATGGAACACTTGTCCCCTTTGAGGGTTCCCAATTTTTTCAAAACCGGGGACCTTGGTACTTCACTTTCTTGTAAATCAAATTGGTAATCGCCAACCGTTTATCGTCTCTGCAAAAGCTTTCCTGTTCACGGCTTCAATTTACTCAACAGGCACTGCTTTGTTCTTATGACATTCGATGATCTTTCCATTCTTGTTTTTCAGGATTCTTGATCTTCAGGATTCATGTGCAATCTTTTCATTTTCATGTATAATTTGTTCTTGTACAAAAGGGGGTGTGCATGATCAATCGCTAGAGGGATTTGGGTTTCATGCATATTGGAATCATGGTGTCAAATATCCCATGAATTCCGTTGAACTTGCTTGCTCTTTTGCTTCAAGTGATCATTGTTAATAATTCACACTCCAGAATTTTAAAGCAGCAAGTACAAAATTTGAGCAAAAAGAACAATCCATTCGACTAAATATGGATCAAAGAGCTGCAGGAAGAATGTGTCCAACTGATTAGTTTCTTGTTATAATAAGAAACTATTACCCCCTTTCGGAAGACGTTGTCGCAGGCACACCCACAAATTTTGTTCTCAAGATTTTTAAGACTTCAATAATAGTGAAATGAAAATTGTACACAACGATAAGAAGATGCTCCCTCCAGACGAGGAAATGGAAGTCAGAAATAATAAAAATATTAAAATATAAATGGAAAGAAAAGAAGCTACATTATTTACTTTTATATTATCATTATATTATGCTCTTTTTTCATCTCATATAAAATATTAATAATTCATATATCATGTCATACTTTATATAAAAATTACATATTATAATTTATATGATATAAAAATATAAAATATTTTTTTATTAAATTAATATATAATTTTTGTTAAAATTTTAAATCATATTTTATTCGTATTATTTTTGTTTCATATTATTATATAATATTTTATATTATCAAATACTTTCATCTCAAATTGTTTGAAAGTTATTCATGAAATTTAAAAAATAGTTTTGATTTTAATATATTTAATATTAAAATTAAAATTTTATAATTTTTAATGTCAAAAAATTAAAAAATTTTAAAATATAATTTTAAAATATAAAAATAAAAATTTTAAATGTTTTAAAAAATAAGATAAAATTTTTAGATATAAAAAAAAAGGAGTGATGGAGTAGTATATATATATATATATATATATAAATATCTTGTGTCACTTAAATTTGAGCTGGAGATTCTTGATTTGATATATTAACTTGTTTTGACATCAGCAAATATACTCCGGTTACTGGTGAGGAAGCCTATTTTCTTAAAATTAAAAGTTTATGGCAGGTGTCCACTCCTCCAAACTATAGCTGCTGTTGGAGGAAGATACTACTATAAAATTACAACACAACAACTATACAACTGATGGATTCAGGTTTTGACAGATAACAGCAAAATTACATAATTTATATTAGATAAAGAACTTGGTGTAGGCTTCTAATACAGATAATAAGAAAGACTTGGTATTGGTTGTTCCGTATAACTTTGCTTAGCGCAGAATTGACTCTGAGATTGCAAAACCAAAGCTAAGAAAAAGAAATAGGGGGAGAAAAGCAACTCAACTCATTGGTACTACAACTGTACAAGTATTTTTCACCTCGTGATTCCTTCCAAAGGCAGAGCGCATTTGCAATTTGGTACTCGCACTAAACACGTGTTAGTACTTGGTTGGCTGTGATCTGTTGCCGCCATATCACTTCAACAACCACTCAACCACCCCACCCCCCTTCCCCACCACCCTTTATTTTGTCGGCCGTTTAATACCATTTTTTCCTTTCTACTGTTTCTCAGACGTTCTGGCTTTGCTCGTCTACCCTTGGCCCTAATCACTTTTTTTTTTTTGAGTTAAACATTTTAAATTTGTCTATTTATTTTATACAAGACTTAAATAAAATTATTTTAAAAAAATTTGTAAAATTTTTTATTAAAAATAATTTAATAAAAATATTGCTAAAAAACTTAAATAATAAATTCCTAAATTTTTTAGTCATCTTGAAAAAAAAGACTTTAAATAATGCTAACGATAATTATCAAAACTTCAAATTGAAATCTTTTATTATTAAAATAAAACTATTAATATGAATTAACTAATTAAATCAATCTCCTATTGTTTTACCTTTATGTTCTTCTTATCATGTTACTAAATTAATTCATTTGAACATAATGTCAACTAATAATTTTTTATAAAATATTATTAAAAAATATGAATAGTATTTAGTACATTTTTATTTTTGCTAAACATATTTGAAAAAGAAAATTCTTTTAGCATGTAAAGTTGATATTTAATTCAGTTGATTCATATAATTATTTTTAAAAATGTGTTAGGATGAATAATTTTAAATTTTTGAAGAAATTTGAAATAAAATATTTTAAAATGCATCAATTAAAAATGCTAGCATTGTAATTATTTTATTTGGATATTTATTTTTAAAAAGAAAATTAATTTAATTGAAATTTGATGATATAGAAAAATAATTATAAAAGATGAATAATGATATTAAAGATACAAATTATATATATATATAAATAAAAAGGTAAGATCAATTTACTTAAGTGTTAAACTTTTGAGTTTTATATATTTTTCTAACTATCGATTTCAATAGATTTAAGCGATGAGATTAAATCATTCTTTTTAGTTTCTCTTATCTATTAGATCTATTAAAATCAATAATTAAAAAAATTATAAAACTAAAAAGTTTTACATTATATATGTTGATTTCTTCCCGTAATAAAGTAAATATTATGGTTATCATTAGTTTGTAAAAATATAGACATTATTAATAATAATAAAATAAAAACTATTATAATTAAATAAATGATATTTTATTTTTTTTATTTTTGTATTTTATGTAGGTCATATGTAAAAAGTAGATGGAAGATTTAGAAGAATTTAAAAAAATCACCTCTTTAGGTGGAAGAATTTCACAAGAAAATTTGAGTATTTCAAAATTTCTTTCACAATTTTATCTAAATTTTGAAATTCTCTCTTATTTTCATCCAAACATGTAAATTTATTTTGAAATTTTTGAAAAATCTGATTGAAATGAAATTTCTCTCTCAAATATCACATCAAATACATCCTAAAAGATGAAAAATTAAAATTCATCAAATTTAAAATTTAAATCTTAATATTTAAAAGTTATTTTTTTTATTACTAAACTAAGATATTTTTTATATAGAAATAAAATATGAGAAAAGGTTGGCATTATAATGTGATGCTAATTAAACTTCACTACTACACATAATTAATGTAAGAGTAAAGTATAATGGACCACAATAAGCAGCCATTTTCCTTCTATCAACATTGCATTAGAAATAATAATTAGATAAATTAAAGTCATTGTTGCTTTTTTTTAGAATAAAAGTAGTTGCTACTTTTTAGAATTTCAATTCAAATTATTATACATTATTATTACGAATTTTATGATGATTGATTATTATTAACATCACTATCATGTTTTACTTTTAAATTTTAAAATTTTTTGTTAACGTATGGAAATTAATATGTCGGCATTATTTTATTTTGTTTAAAAATAATGTCAACTTTAGCCTAAATTTTAAATATATAAACCCCCCCGCCCCAAAAAAAAATAAAAATAAATCTATTGTCTTGTCTGTAGTTAAGAAACCTCTAGCCACGTGGTCAAATCAATGTTAACCTGATTTTGTTTTATTCTCATGCCACGAATCTTTATTTCTAAAATCTATATGTATTTTAATATTTAATTTAATAATATATATTCAACTGCTTAAAATTTTAAATTCAATTTTTTAAAAATAAATAAAAAAACAAATTATACAATTAATTCTTACAATACTAACAACATTATTTATTATGTTAGGACAAAATTTCTCAATTTTTTTTGACCAAATTAAGTTCAATATCACATTCAATTACATAATTTTTCTTGATCTTGTAATTGTATATACATATGACCATTTCACCCAGACAATGGGCCTTTATATTAATTATAACTTTTTGTCAATGGGCACATGTCCAATGTTTCTAACTCCAAAGGGTCGCCTTCATCCTCACCATGTATCTGTTATGTGTAATATAAAATTAATTTTTATCTTCTGAAATGATGAAATCACAGTAAGTAATCTCCGCCACTTATCAACAATATTAATCTCCAAATTAACAACATATTAATTCTTGTAAATGTGGATCGATCTCTTTGGTTAGGTTTAATGCATATTACAAAAATATATGGTTGGATATTTACCATCCACTATATTATATAATTAAATATTAACCAAGTGGTTAATTATTTCAGTCCGTAAAAGTCAAATTTGTCGGTCCAATCATGTGTTAACGATACAAAATTTTCTCAATTCATCATTGCAGTATTTGTCTGCTTTGCGTGATTTTAACAAGCATTAACGATTTTGAAAAGTAAATATTTTTAAGTTTATTATTGCATAAATAATAAAAAAAACACACAAATATGATAGATTAATTATGTATAATTTACATTTTTCATATTAAAGTCAATATAAATAAAAAAATTAACAATTATCAGAATTTTTTTTTATAAATAATCACGTCGTAATATAAAATATTAAAAAATTATATATAATAAAATTTAAATTTTAAATATATTAAATATTATATTTTAAGAATAATTTATGGATTAACTTAATTAAATATCATAAAAACATCATTTTTACACCTTAATCTCGCGTCCAAACAAGGACGGACAGTAGTTACAGTATGAGGGGCGCCTTGGCCACCAAAATTTTTAAATCTCCTCGTGTGCGTGTCTATATATATATATATATAATTAAATCCTCTCAAACTAAAATTATTAATGTTAATTTTTATATTATTTCATAACTTAATTTTGAAAACCAATAAGTTTGATACAAAAGTAAAATTATAAATATTTAAATTTAACAAAAGCCAAATTAATTTTTTAACTTCTTTAATAAGAATTCAAATCTCCAATCAAGTATCAATTTTTTTTTAATTTTCTTTTAATTGATTACAATTTATTCTTTTCATATAATTTTTCACCTTTAATTTTACTTTAGATCTTTTTCTCTTTCTACAATGCAATTTTTTTTTAATACAAAAGTAGATTAGAACCACTATATAAATGGTTGAAAAAACAACTTAGTTTCTAATTTCAAAGTATCAATGTTATTCTTTTAATGATATATTTTATTTTTTAATTTTGATAAAAAATATATATTGTTTAACAACTGATTTATTTACACTTTTTGTAAAAAAAAAAAGCTGTTTATAATTTTAAATAAAATTATTTATTTGATTTATTATATTTTTTATGAATTGATTTACAAATTGATAAAATTTATAATTTTGAAAACTTATATATTTTGTTAGTATTTTGCTTATATATGTAACTAGTATAATAAGATACATTCCATGAAAAAAATTAGAATCTTGTATAATATTAGTTGGCTTGGCTGTCTCTCTCTCACTCTCTCTCTCTCTCTCTATATATATATATATGTATATATAGATAGATATATCATTTGATGATGCATGGAGAAGTTTTCACTCATCATACAAGTTAGTGGTCACTGTCCTCTGCTACATTTTATGCACGTCCCAAACCATGTTTATATTTTTGAGTTGGTCAATCTATATGATGATGTAATCTTCCAAATTAAAGAGAGCTCTCTTTTTCCATCACTCTCTCCTCCCTCTCTTTTTCATTTTAATATTGTGATAGAGTTTGGATTGAATATGAACTTTAATTTTTCAACTAGTATATTCGATTAAGTCCAAATATTCATTTTAGCCTGTATCAAAGTTTATGTATTAATTACAAGGTTGGATAACCAATGATGCTTCTAACTTTTTATTAGCATAGAGATGATCACTGACTGACTATTATGTTATAAGGATAAAATTTTTATATTTCACAAGTGATGTTAGAATCTTATTATACATATCTTTTTATTTTTTATATTAATTTTATAATTATTTTAAATATATTTAATAAAATATATGATAATTCTTTAATTTCGTTCGTATAATTTAAAAACTTCATGGAAAATTATATTTAAGATCAATTTTCATTAGAAAATTTTGGATTAATTTAACTATTTGTTAGGTCAAAAAAAAAAAAAAAAAAGAAAAAGGAAAAGGAAACGTTTCACCCATCTCTTTTTCAATCTTGTCAAAATTTCAACAGGAATCACAACTCACAAGTCGCCGCATAAATTAGGACTTGGACAAGTATAAGATTTCAAAAGAATTAATGCGTGAGGAAGAAATAAAAAGGATTTCTTCTTCTTTTTAATACGTGGATAATGGCTTTGATCAAATCATATGACAATATCATATTATTATTTCTAGTAAATATACCAAAAGGTCAAAGGGTGGGAGTATAATAACAATATAACCTACCTCACATATTTAACATTGCGTGCCAATTTTGAGAAAATTAATTCATGTTTTTAAATATTGTTTGGGTTTCAATTGACAAAGAAATTAAAAAAAAAATTCAATTATTGTTATTTGTTTCATATGGCATTGTCTTTCACTTGGTAATTGAAGCCAATAAAAAAACCATGTAACTTCTAAAATTGAACTATGAATTTTGCAATGAAAGTTCAAAAGAATTAGCTTACAATAAAATATTAACTAAGGAAGTTACCATCATATACAAAATTTTAGAAAAATAAAATAAATAAGAAATTGATTGAGATAAGTATGAGGCAAATTCAAACTATCATTTAATTTTTATAATATAAGATAACATTTGATATCATTTTTAATATTATAATCGTGATTTGATTATTATAGTAATCATATCATCAAGATTTGATCACTATTAATTTTAAATTATTATATACGGTGTAATATTATAAATCATTATTATTTAAATCATTATATTTGATATTATATATATATATATAAATGAATGTAAAGCATCCAAAATTATTTTATTATTAATAATAAGATATTTGATGAAAGCAACAAATTCAATTAATATTTAATGAATAATCTATAAAATAATAATTTATTATTTTATAAAAAATTATAAGGTATGAACCAATTCTAATGAGTATAATTCAAAGTTATTAATATGTTGATATCTAATGATCACATAATTATCTTTTATAAAATGATTAAAATATGGATATTTGCGTATAAAAGTAAACAATTTGAAAAGCAACATATTTGGACCTGATACTACTTCAAAGGTAAACTTACCTTAAAACAGTTTTAAAATCACTATGTTTCCATTCTTTTAGATGAGATCCAAGTCATCTTATAAGAAAATAATTTAATAATTCTTAATTATTCAAAATTATTATCACGTAAAATTTTTAAATTATTATTAAACATGATAATTTAATCGTAAGTAAGCCACCATTAATTAAAAACAAAAAAAATCAACGTAGATCAAGTGCTACCTCAAGAAACTTCCTACGGAAAGTAGGGCAATGCTTCTTGATGTCCGAATAACACTTTCTTTTTTATTACTAAATTCATTTGCATCAACATTGATCCTCAAACTATAATATATATATATATATATAATTAAAAAAATTTTATATTGATATAAATCAATCTTTCTCCTATATATAAAATTAATTTATGCACGTTTGACATTTATTAGAATAAAAAATAAAATTGAAAAATTGACTTTTTTATATTGTAATATATATGAAATTTATTTATATTTAATATTATGAAAAATCATATACGTATGTATAAATCTCAGTTATTATTTTTTAAGAAACTCATGTTCTAATTTCAGAAACAAAAGTTTTTTGACAACATGGTTTTAGGTATCCCATATTGTTTCCAATGATATTTTCGTTGGATAAATTTAAAAATATTCTTTCATATTTGTATGATATATTTTAAATTTTATTTGAAAAATATCCGATTATCTGTTATTAATAAACAAATATTTCTTTTACCCATAAAAGCTTATAAGCGTAATTTTTTTTTGAGATTAAAATATTCAAAATTTAATTAAATTAATTCATATTTTTAAAAATAATATTTAAGAGATCTCGAATTTCAACCCAACATCAAAAATCTCTTCATTTATCTTAAATTGCGATCACGTTTTGTTAAAAAATTGAATTAGTTTGTGGGACAGGAAATGCACTAAAGAATTATAAAATCTAACTTTGGACAAATTTGAAATCCGCTTCACTTAGTGTTTATTTATTTGTTTTAAATGTAACCGGTTACCGGTGGCGGGACAACAACAATATATAAAATGTAGAACGTTAAAGCCGTTTAGGAACGTGAAAGCGTGGAAAAGCTAATTTCTCTCTCTCAACTTTGATTCTTCTTTTCGGTTCATATTCTGTTTCTACGATTTGGATTAAGACCAACCTGTAGCAAACATAAAAAGAGTTTTATTCATGGAATCCAACGAATTTGAACATCTATTTCTTCTCTGATCCCCTTCTTACAAGGTCACTCTTTTTCATCGATTCTTATTACCCAAACCTTTCAACTTGTTTTAGCTTCCATTTTTAAGTTTTCAAGCTCCAACTTTTACTTAGAAAGTTTGGGTTTTTAATGGACTGTTCATTTGAAGTTGCTAAAATGGAGATGGGTTTGGAGTTTTATGTTTTTTAATTGTTTGTAGTGAGAGAAAAGCTTGTTTTGTTTGGTGAGAAAAGAAGTGTTTTTTTGTGTTTAATTTCTTCTTTTAGCAAGATGCTGGTTTATTCAAAGTGGCCACCGATCAAACGAAGGGCAGGATTGAGAATAAAACAGGCAGGTCGAGGGTCATATCGTGGAAGCTAGAGGAAGGCTAAATTTTTAGTGTAGTGAGTATTTGGTTTTAGAGTGTTACAAAAATCTGCGTTTTCCTTTTAGTTGAAAATTTTGAAGAAAAATGGCTACTACTGCTTTAAGGCAGTTGTTGAAGAGTTTTTGCACCAATTCACCTTGGAAATATGCTGTGCTTTGGGAGCTTAGGCACCGGAGCCCCATGTAAGTTTCTCCTTTGACTAATCTTTGTTATGGCTGAATTTCAACTTGTTTGAATGGCATGGCTTTATTCTCTTTGAAATACTACTATTTTAGGCGTAAACTGCTGTTATTAGTACAATTTTTAATGGCAAATGATCAATTTCATAGTTCTGTGAGGGTGTTGGTTAACTTGCCTATACAGATTTTCATTACATATACAAGGAAGCTTGAATACCCGATGAACTTAAACAAATAAACTTTTGGTAGGCTTCATAATAGCATTCCTAATTAAAACAAAAAATTAAGCCATGGAGTCTGGACGGTAATTTTTTTTTGTCCTTTTTAAATAGCAAAACCATCTATAGAGGAAAACGATTCAACTTTCCAATGGTTCTATGAGGCGTATACTGATCCTATTTTGTAAATTTACCTGTCAGTTGTTTCTATAACATCATTTGCCATTATTTTGACAAATAGAATAATCTTGCACTTTTTTCTCATATTAAAAGTAGAAGTGAGTCAAAATATTTCGTGTTAACTGGAAAAAAACTTAGACATCTTAGGCTGCAGTGTTGAATGAAGGAAATAAATATGTATTGATCTTATTTTTGTTACATTAACACCCCAACCCCGAAAGACGAAATTTCCCTGTATTGTTTGTTGGCTGTGTGTTTTATAAGTTGCCCGTGTTGATTTCAGGAGTTTGACCCGGGAAGATGGGTATAGTGTTTATCCAATACCAGGAGAATCTGTGGAAAGTATCTCGAGTGATGTTTACTCTAACAGTGAGATTATCCCATCACACTTTGAAACAAGCAACCATGACGGTTGCTACGGACGATACCCAATTGGCCTAGTGGTTTCTCATATGTCACATCTGAAGTACGCATGGGGAGAGGGGTAAAATGTTGATCTCAACTTTTAATGTTACAATTATCGTTCATTTCTTGTAATACAGTAATATTTTTAACATTCTGGATATTAAAGTGCCCATCTTTTATGGCCCTTCTGAAGGGAAGTTTTACTATTAAGCCCCGAGAAATTTATCATTCAGGGCCTCTGTCTCTCATGCTACTATTATCCTAAATTTATTATTTTGCACTTCTCTCTCTTTCTCTCTGTTGCTTGACAAGATTGACCGAGCCAAACTATGCTCTTACAAGTTGGTTCTTTGGTGATTGAAACTACTAGTGACTTTGCATCTCTACATTTATCAGGGTTGTCGGTAGAGTGGCATATACAGGGAAGCATTGCTGGATTTCCTATGATGATACTTTCACTGTTAAAGCTAATTCGAAGTTAGTTCCTGAGGTAAGTTTCTATTAATGATATGTGATACATTTAAGAAGGTTAGATTCTGCAAATGATGGATAACATACACTTCAACTTATAAGTGTTATTTTTCAATTGGTAGTGTCCGGAGGAATGGCTACTTCAGTTCGCGTCAGGAATCAAGGTAATATTATCCTATACTGCACCTTACTAGTAAGTCTAGGTCCATATTTTAGCTACTCCAGGTACGTGCTTCCATGTGCACACTGGTACACACGTTTGCATGTGTTTAATTGATGCAGGCTTGATGGTAAAGTTAGCTGATCCGCTGTAGATTTTTAAAATGGATAATATATATGTTGATTATTTGTGATGCTCCTGCAGACAATTGTGCTGATACCTGTGCTTCCACATGGAGTTCTGCAACTTGGTTCATTGGAGATGGTGTGTATTTGTTCTAAATTTGTCTTATTGGCTACAATAGTATTCTAGTCTGAACAGGTTCTTAGATATGTTGCTGTTAAATTTTAAGTCTTCCTCTATCTCTGTCATTTGTTGTCGCTTATACTATATACAAGAACACCTAGATGGTTTCAAACTCATGATTTCTGTGTGGTAATGAGACCCATCTGAACAGCCAGTGTATTAATTACTGGTGCCTGGATAGGAAATAACTTAGTTTAATAACTTAGTTTCCCACTACAACCACCAATCGACATTCTGTATGCTGCTCCATATTAGATTGTCACTCTATTTTTTTGTATACATGTCTTCATATGAGTATGTGTGATTGTTTGTGCAGCAAATGGTGGGTGATTGCATTGCAGTAATGTAAGTGGTGCTCTTGTCGTATATGTATCTTATGTTTTTCGGTTTGTTTCCCTGTACATCAACAGGTTGCTGAAGATTTGTCGATTCCGGCATACATCAAAGATAGATTTGCCTGCAAGAACATTGACGTCCAGTTACCATCATTGCCAATATCAAGTCTTCTGGAGAAATTAGAAGAGTCTTCAAGTGCATCCATTAGCCTACTGAACTCTGACGATTCAAATGCTGTCGACAGTTTCAAGCCCAATAAGTTGTTAGCTTTAGATCAGATTGTGCCACTGTTAAGTTTTCAAAATGCATTTCAGGTTCCTGTAATAGATCTGCCTGAGATTCTTGAAAGTGAATGTGAAAATAGGATCACTGTTCCACCAGTTAGCCTCAGTGATGTATCATCACTGCCAAGCCAATCTATAAGCTCCGACCAGCTGGCAATGGGGGAGAGTGAATTGTTTCGTTTGTCTTGTCTTAAGGAGGAAATGCAAGCGTATCCTGAATGTAATGCTTACACTGTGGGAGAGTGTGGAGAAATCTTAGATGGAGTTACAAATCCTTATCCTGGAAGAGATTTACTGGAAACACCTTTTGGAGACTATAACATTAATGATGTCAGTTTCTTTAGCTTTCCCAAAGATTGCGAATTGCACAAAGCACTTGGACCAGCTTTTCAAAGACCTAGCAATGAATATTTGTGGGAGTCATCTTTTTTGAGTGAAGATGCATTTAGATATCTCTTTGATGGTGTTGAGCCCTCATTGTCTGCCAAAGGAGGTGATCCAGAGTATCCTTTGCAAGCTGTGGTTGGCCATGTATATGATGGTTCTGTTGGTATTGCTAATAGATCCAATCATGTCATGACATCTACTGGACAACTTCCTGTGTCTTCTCGACCTCAAAGTGTGAAGAGTGATTCAACTCCATTAAGCAGACTTACATCTGCAATTGTTGGTGGGGCCAAAAATAATTCTAGTTGTAAAATTTCAACTTCTTTCCAGAGTACAATAAGCACATTAACTGATAATAAGAATCTGGGAAAAGATGGCTACTACACACAACCCAGAAAGGGACAAAAGCAGTCCAGTGTCAGCAAAAGAAGGGCTAGACCTGGTGATAACCCAAGGCCAAGGCCAAGGGATAGACAGATGATCCAGGATCGGCTTAAGGAGCTTCGACAACTTGTTCCAAATGGTGCTAAGGTCAGTACTTGTTAAGTTTGCATCTGTTTGTGTTTCTGATTTGTCTCTCCCCGTCTTTATTTTTTATGCTTGTCAAAGTAATCAGTTTACTTGTCTGACAAATTCAGTATAGCATTGATGCTCTCTTGGACCAAACCATTAAACACATGCTGTATTTGAAGAGTGTGACCAACCAAGCTGAGAAAGTGAGGCAATGGGTGCATCGTGAGGTATGTGAAGACCATTTTAGTAAGATTTTTATGTAACAGTTGCATCTGGAAGGTTGGAAAGTTGAGAAAATTATCCCACACATTACCAATTCACATGTCCTCAAAGTAACAACAATCATTTTCAAATCAAAAGTCAGGATCATTGGAGCTCAAATGTAGAGTTTGCTTTGACTTCAAGAACCCTGGAGTAAATGTGAAGATTTGCTATGTAGTTAAAATCTTTCATTATTTGAGCTTAAGGTAACGGAAAGTTTAAATTTACAGGTGACTGGTCGCAAGAATATGAGATCATCTGAAACCAAAGATCGTTACCAAATTGGTACAAGCTGGGCCTTTGAGATTGGAGATGAACTGACAATATGCCCCATTGTTGTGGAAGATCTTGCACATCCAGGCCACTTACTCATAGAGGTCTGTTCTGTGGCATAACATGAATATCTCAAGAAAAAAAAAAAAACCATTTTTATATATCTATACTAGTTAATTGCTAAACTACATCCACTGCAGATGCTTTGCAATGAGCATGGTCTGTTTCTAGAGATTGCTCAGGTGATCCGAAGTTTTAATTTAACAATCTTGGAGGGTGTGATGGAGAGCTGTTCAAATAATACATGGGCTCATTTCATTGTCGAGGTATCAGATAGCTTTTGAAGTATGTGTTTTGAGTTTGACCTTATCAGTGCTTATAATTTCACATTTCTGATTCTTTATTACACTGTATTGCAGGCTTCTAGGGGCTTTCACAGACTGGATATCTTCTGGCCTCTAATGCAGCTTTTGCAGCGTCAAAGGAATACTATTTCAAGCAAGATTTAATTCAATAATGAAAAACTCACTCTCCTCTTTTTACACTTATTGAGGAGATTTTCATGAGCAAAATGTATGCATATTTGTCCACACAACTTTGCATTACCAGGCAAAGGAATGGCAAACCTCCTGATTGTCAATGTATCAGTACACGTATTTATTGTTTGTGAACAAATTAATGCAGTTGGCACTACAATCTGCTGTTATAGACGAACTAGCTTCTGAAAGAATGACCACATGCTTATAAGGATTGCAGACAGCAAACTTTATTTACATTCGTACACTAAGAGATGAGTCCATCAAAGAAACATGACCAGTCAGTACATCTCTATTCTACCAAAATTGTTCCTCTTGGATCTTGTCAAGAATTTGGGGCTCAAATTGGTGTTTCTGCTAGCAATAGCGTGTGCCACCAACCACAGGCGATATGTTTTGGTTGGCAACCATCTATAGGAACCTGGGCAGAGATATTACGGTCGATTGTATCATCCAGACCAAGCTGCAAGCAGGCAAACAAAGAGTGAATTTGACATTCATACAGATGAGATATGTCCAGTAGCTAAGTAGAGTGGGTCATTAACATCGTACCTGGCCATACTTATTCCATCCCCAGCTAAGTACTTGGCCATCATCTTGCAAGAAAAACAATAAGCAAATCTTAGGGCGGAAAAGCAGTTGAATTTTATAGTCTTAGAACTATGCTGATCTTTCCTTTTAAGCAAACTACGAAAATGTATATATCTTGTTCTGTGGCTATAGCATAAATGCCCTTGGGAGAATTCTAAGCCCCTAATAGTTTGTGTAAATCCTTCTGGTTTTTGAATTCGTTAAACTACCAAATTTATATATCATCTTCTATAGCCACCTAGGCCCTTGCAAAAAATTCTATGTTCCTAATATAGAATACCTTATCAAAATACCAGCTGAAATAAACCAAGAGCTGGTTCTCTTGCCTAACTCTTTTTCCTTATGGATGATCCTATAGAACTTGTGTACTCAGTCATACCTGTAAGTATAGTGCTGTGACGGGCCCCAAATGATACCATCTTGGCATGCTTGCCCTCCAAACTTGCTGCATCCAATCGCTTTGGTGATGTCTGATGCAGACATGGAAACAACTATAAGTTTCAGGAGCTTCTCCAGTTTCCTTGAAAAATTCTTGAATCCTTTTTCCATACATATTGGTGGAAAGTGGAGTAAGAGGCTTAATCATGATAATAAAAATGAAGAAGAAAGAACAGCTTCAAATTGCAATATAGTCAATAGCTTAATTCATTAGTTGCAGTTGGTGGTCACCTCCTAGGCATAGTATCAGTATGGTCCGATAAAAATGAAAAGGGTACTCATTCTAGCATCTTGCCAATGATGACATGTATACTTCTTGCTTCCCTTATCCCTTGCTGGAGTAGAAGACTAAAGTGAAATAAATAACAGGATTAAAACATACCTCAACCTGCTCAGCATCAGTACCCAACTGTCCAAACTGATTTCCTCCAAAGGTATATACCTGACCATCAACATCTATGCACACAGTATGCCATAGCCCAGCTGCAACTCCTGCTACTTGAATACAAGATAAAGAGGAAATGCAAGTTGGTCTCAGAAGATCCGTTGTACTTCCTTGGCCACACTGGATAAAAGAGGCAGAATATCTTTAGTTTCCCAAGCAAAATGAACAAACTATAATAGTGTATAGCATCGAGGGTTAGCTTGGTCAGAAGGAGGGCGCATATGCGTTAACATATGAGATAAAGTGCCCATAAACATGGCTTTAGTAATTCCCCATATTTCCTGATATATATATATATATATATATAAATATAAACTATAATAGTGTATAGCATCGAGGGTTAGCTTGGTCAGAAGGAGGGTGCATATGCGTTAACATATGAGATAAAGTGCCCATAAACATGGCTTTAGTAATTCCCCATATTTCCTGATATATATATATATATAAGATGGAGGAATTTCAGAAAGTGAACCATTTTACCCATTCATCCCACTGGCCAACAGTGAAAGCAATAGATTCAAATATTCACCTGCTCATATAGCCCCCAACCAAATTTAAGTAGAGCTCCAGCATCTAAAGTTGAAAAAAGTGACAAAGGGGAGTAAGAATGTCAGAACATATCAATGGTATTTAACATATTTATCAAATATCAGGAAAACAAGCCAAGAATGCAACTGACAAACTTTGTAATCAACTTGCAACCAGAATCAACCTAGGGAGATTAACATCAGAGAAATATACGCTAGAATTATCTTGATGAAGGTTATAGCCACTGTTGAACTATAACTGAAAAATCATAGCAAACTAAACCAGTATGTTTAATTTATGAAAAAAAGCCAAAATCCTTTCTAGCGCTATAATAACCGTTCTACCACCAAAGGCAGACTTGTTATTATGGCACTACGCCGACCTCCACAAGCGATTTCCTTCACATTGCTTCTGGCTGCTTTAGAAAGTTGCGTTTGTGAATTCATGCTTCCTTGCTGAACAGCTAGAGACCTATCTTTTCCAGAAGTAGTTTGCTCAATACATGGAATGAGGTGAGGAGAAGACACCATTTTTATTCGGGAACCCAGGCCTAGTTGTCCTTCGCCCCCATAGCCCCAACCCCACACCTGTCCCACATCTGAAACCCCGGTAAAAACATGATGCATCAGGTGTCTTGATTTAGATAAAATATCTTCCATATCTTCATACTTCATAAAACCTACAAAACTATATGGTGTGATGACAATAGGAGACTTCTTCACCTGAAAATGCAACTGTCCAGGCTGAAGACTCAAGATATAGTTTATTTTACCTGACAATACTAAAGTGTGGCGACCGCCAGCAGCGACACTTCTCATCCTTACTCCTGGACCCAGAGTCACAACACAGGGAGACAATGTGAAAAACTCATCTCCAGAAGTTAAGCTTTCTTGTTCTCCTTTTGCCACAGATATTCTTCTTCGCTTTGCCATTTCCTCCCCAGCCTTTCGATTTTCTGTTTGAGAAATTGTTCCACCACTTACATTCAGGCCTCGAGACTTTGGACTCACTATAAGAAATTCAACCTCCATAACATTAGTTTGAAACACAGAAATGGTACAGCATTTGTTATCATTGAGATATATGGGCTTCAATGAAATCACCTTGTTCACTTTGAAAAGTACTCTGTTTTCCAACAATATCCTTTTGAAAGCTCCCTCCAGTAATCAAATCATGGGTGACTTTCACTAAGGGTACACACTCTTTCCAGCCCCATGTGTACACTTCGCCTGTATCTGCATATTGAAAATGTGAAAATCCCATTCAAATTCTGTTTAGATGGAATACAATTTCAATAGAGAAAAAAGAAAAAAAAAAGAACCTGGCATTCAGGCAAAGCCTGCCATGGAGAACATATAACTACCAAGCTATGTTTTAAACAATCTACATAAAGTAGACAAAGAGGCAAGTCCCCTCATCAAGGAGACTATGTGAGCACTAAAGATCTTCCATTCTAACAAATTTTCTGTCAATCGGGAGAATCAACAACTATTTCTATGATATTACCTATATCGCCGAGATGCAGGAACAATGGTCATCAGCATTTCCCACATAACTTTCAGAATCTTCATCTCTCAACCAGTAAACATAACTTGTGTTCTTGTTTTCTTCGTACCTCAAAGAATTTTATTTGCAAATATTTTATATAAGCTAATTGATATTCTAACAATCCAAAGAAAAATAGGAATTAGAAAAAAAAAAAAGAAACCTGTTACTGAAACACAATGAGCCCAGCCAGCAGCTGCCTTCACTATTGAAGCTTCAGTTGGAAGAGGAAATGGCTCTGGTGTTTCCTTCAAAAAAAAAAAAAAAAGGTGCCCCAAAAAAGAATATATTGCAATTTATCAATTCAAACAAAACAAAACCCTTAATCATTTTAACTCAATAAAATAGAGTTTCACTTCATTTACCCCATGCTTCCCTGATGTCAAGTAGCTTTGCCCTTCATCATCTGTTGAACCCCATGTTATCAGCTTCCCACAATCTAACTCTCCAAACACCCAAAACAAAACCAAGTCAGCAATTTTTCAATTAAAGTTCAATCCTTTCTTCATAATTTTTCTTCATTCATCAGAAGTTTGATCTAAATTCCTAGTTGTGAAGTAATTTTGTTTTAATTTCAACTCAAACTCACTTAACTAAAAATTAAATAAAAAACTCGTCCAATCCATAACCCATATTGATTAATCAAAAAATTAACTTGAAAATTAACCAAAAAAATAAAAATTAAATCATCAGCAAATTTGAAAAAAGATTAACCTGAAATGGCCATAGCAAATCCACAACCACCACCACAAACGTCCTTCCACGACGAAGCGCCACCGTGAATCGAAGCCGATAACCGGACGCGAACCGTAGACAATTTATCCGGCAAAGCTCCCGGTAAATATCCCCACATATAAACCGCTGTTTCTTTACATTCCTCCATCTTCACTTCTTCTCTTTCATTTCCATTCATTTAATAAAACAAATTTTAAAGAAACAATTCAACCTATCTATAGTTCGTTTTCAATTTTCCAGAAAAAAAATTTTGATTCGTTTTGTTTTCCAAAGAGAGAAAAAGAGGTGAACTAAGAGAATCTTAATTTTAATTAAGAGGAGCCGTATCATTTACAGAGAAGTAACGTATGCCACGTCGGATGACACGTGACATAATGAGCACCGCGTGTATGGATTATTCATTTTGCGCCACGAGTTCCCCGGCAGGAAGCTAAGAGAGATAATTCTTTGACCTTTCCTCCTTTTCGAAGAAGCTTGTCTGGTTGTTCGCCACGTGGTGTGCCAAACCTTAAAAATAAGTGTAATTATTATTATTTTAATCTCGGAGTGATTGAGATTAGGTTTTAACCATAGTTTAATATTGTTTCTATGTTGGTTTGGAATCCAACGCTCGTCATGTGGGGGTTACGTGTCGCTATCTTGTTCGTTTGTTTTTTGGCATTTTCTTATGATGGAGGGACATGGCAGCTCCCACGATGTCAGAAACTCATTGTTGACCTAAAATTGTTTGTTTGTTTGTTTTTTTTTTTTTTTTGTAGTCTTTTCCTTAATTTAATGGCTGATGATGACAAAAGTAACCAACCGTTATGCGGTAACATGCCTAATTTCACCCATCCATCTAGATAATGCAAAAATTTAAACAAGTTTTTCAATTTTCGCCGGTACAAAAATAAACGGAAATTGAAGATAGATTGATGCATCATTAAATTTAATTATAATTTATTATTTTTAAATGTTTCAAAATTAAAACATTTGAAATTAGTTTTTTTAAATAAAAAAATATATTAATTATTAAATCAAATACTCAAACCTAAATTTCCATGTTATTTTAGACAGTTTCTTTCAATTAGTACACAAGTTAATCATGATATCATTGATTTATTAGCATATCATTGTCATTGGTAAGATTGTTATCTATATTAGCAGCCGTAATTAGTAAAAAGTGGTCGGTTAATGTGATAAGCTAGCCACTTCTCCTTTACAGTTAGTGGTTTTTTCTTTTTTTTTGGCCAATGAGAGAAACTTGGAGCTAGTGGTTTAATGTTGAAAGCTAAAGAAAGTGGTTTTACACTTACACATTTTGAAAATTTTGGATTTTAGAAGCTTTTGTGTTAATTAATATCTGATACTGTGATTATTGACTTCTTGTCTTTTGACTTATTTGTTCAATACATTAATTTTGTTGCACAGTTGATTGAATATATTAAAACCTTGTCAGTTACATGATTCACTTCAACACAACATTAAAAACAGCATTCAGGCATACATCTCTGCCCCTAGGTTACATTGTTGAAGCAGAATGCTACCCCAGGAAACCAAAATATCATATCAGACTTAATTTTTTTTGTTTTTCATGTGAAGATTTCCGTTTACATATTGGACTAATATAGTTGCTTCAAAGCTACTTGTCGGTATCGAGCAGTCTTGATGAGAGTAAAAATCTAAAATCATACGAGGGTAGTTAATAACAAAAGCCGAAGGTTTTTTTTTTTTTTTTAACATTTATGCACCAATATTTAAGCTAATGCTCGAGAAGAAAGAAGAGTAAGGAAAAACCTAAAATTACAAATATTTAGAATTCCCATAACAGTACTTCAAAGGAATTATTTATATTTGTACGATGAAGATGCCATGCCTAGATGGCATGAGCTTTGAATGGTAAGATTAGGATTAATATTGTTGGCTCGATCTGAGTTAATAGTCAACAATTCAATTATGAGATAATAAGTCAGCATTCTCACATGTCATTTGGTGGTCAGTAAAAGTGGTCAAGTTGACATTGGTTTTGAAATTTCAAGTTGGCTTAACGTGTAAGCTTAAGTCAAAAAGATTGTGTCATAATGTGTACAATCCTAAAACTAACCCATTAAACATGAAATATGGAGTCGTTACTAATTTTTTTTTTTTATCAAGGTATGATTTATTCTTTCTAAGGTTATCTTAAACTTAACTAAGAGTTCCTAAAAAAAATAAGTTATGATCTTCTAAACAGAACTAAGTTCAAGAGTTCGGTTACATAAAAAAAAAGTTATAACACTCTTATAATGTCCATCTTAAAATTGTACTAATTAATCTCAAATTATTTTTTAGTCTTAATTCACTGGTCCTAACTTATTCATATTATTTAATTTGTGTTTTTGTTAATTTAAATATTTTCATATTGGACATAGTTTTAGGTTTTCTCCATCACTTCGGTCGATCCTCTAAAAGAATTCTTCACCTCAAGAGTATTTAAGTAATATGCATGTTTTCTTGAAGAGATTCCGTGATCAGATTTATTAAATATTTTATGAAAAAATATACATAGTAAAATACATGGCCAAATTCATAAAATACAATAACCATGATTGCAATTTAATCAATCATAAAATCATCACAATTTATTCTCAATTTTAATTTTTTCAAATAGAAATAAATAAAATTTCTTATATTGAGATAAATTTTTAAATCCTCTAATGCTTTAATCGAATTTAAAAAAAGTCTCTTCACCTAAAAATTTTTAAGAAAATTACATGCCTGTAACTTTATTAAAATTTTATCATTGGATAAACTTTTATTTATCTATAATTATTTTATTTTATTCTACAAATTAAAAATTTTATTAATAGTAAATAATTTAATCAACATAAATTAATCAATATATAAGTAAAAGAAAAAAAACAATAAAATTAATTTAAATAAAATCAAAATGAAAAATCAAAGCAAATTGGAAAAGAGAAATTATGTGAACAGGTCGGATCTTACCTTGGATCGGTCTACGGGTTCAATGGGTCAGGTGACGGGTGCAAAGAATTCTTTTAAACCAAAATGATGTTGTTTATGTGAGGTGTAAAAGGCCAAAATTTTTGTTTCCCTTCACTTTTTTTGCTTTGGCTTTCTCTTTCTAGAAAATTTTCCTCTGACTTCTCTTTGGAGTTATTTGAATGCCGACCAGAAACTTCAAGCTAACCTAGATCATAGTGAAAAAATGTTGATTTCGGCAAGAAGTCGCCAGGAAATTGATCAAAAAATTCAAACAACCTAGAAAATTTCTAGATTTTTCTAGAAAACCTAAAAGAAAAAAAACCAAAAATTGAACTTTTCTTTTTGTTTTTTTTTTTTTTTCAAATCTAAACCCTCATAATTCCTAATTAAACCTATAATTTAACCAACAAATTTTCTTTAAAAAATTAATAAAAAAAAATATTGCTAGAAATTCCCCATGATTTTTGCTTGCCTTTTTAGCAACTTTCGTGCTGACTATTTTTTTTCTTCTTGCTTGATCATTTTTTATTAACTTAATGGGGTATTTTATAGACCTGTAATCTCAATTACAATAGGAAAAAAAGTTTTGAATCTTATAATCAAATTCACCTTTGGATTTTTAATTTAAATCTACCTATTAAATCAACTCTTTTTTTCAATTATAATATTATAGTTCAAACCAAATCAAACTATTCTTTTTTTTTAATTAAAAAAAAAACAAGCCAAATCCTATAAAAGTTACCTTAGACAAAATGAGGTGTCTACAGTTGCCTATCTTTGCACATTTTCTGTGAAACAAGAATTGTGCAAAGATATACTCGATGTTTTTTTTTTCTTTTTTCTTTTTTGAAAAGACTATTTTAAACAAAAACTTAGACTCTTTGAGCAACATAAAAAGCTTTTCTAAACAGATGTTCAATAACTTAAAAAAATATAAAAGGCTCCTTTAAACAGAGACTCAATAACTTTGAAAAATATAAAATGCTCCTTTAAACAAAAGCTTATCAACTTTTAAAATTTAAACATTTTATCCGGAGGACTTATGAATCTTACTCAGAGGACTTAGAAACTATGCCCAGAGGTTTTACAAATTTTAACTAAAAAATGCTTATATAAACAAATGATCCATAACTTTAAAAATATAAAAGAGATTCTTATCTGATGGAGATCAAGTGTTCATTCAAATATTCCAATCGAAGATTTGAGATTCTCACCAAAAGGTTATCAAGATTTGCATAAATCTTCAAGTTTTGCATTAAGGATTCAAAGGTTCACATTTAAAAATTTTGGAGATTCACATCTAAGATTAAAAAATTCTTATCTTATGACGAAAAAAGCTCCTTTAAGCAGAGGTTATGAAATTTTAAAACTGAAAAAGCTCTTTAACCAAGGCTTATCGACTTTTTTTAAAATTATTTTTTTCATCCAAAGGTTTCAAACTTTATCTTCACTAAATTTTCTCGTACGAGAATCAAAATCTCATCAAAAAATCTTATTTTTGCAAAAATATTTCCTTAATGTAAGATTTCTACCTTACTTGTTTTGTCAAAAATTTTCCTTATCAAGAATCAAATTCTTATCTCTGAAACGCAAGGGTGTTCATTCAGTCAATTTGGTTAATTTCGAACTGAATTATTCAAAACTGAATTAATTGAATTACATTATTTTATTTTAGTTAACTGAATCAAATTTATGAATTTCAAAAATTAATCGACTGAATTTAATTCGGTTGGTTTGGTTAATTTTTTCGGTTAATCTAATAATAAATGCATTTAAGTTAAATCATATTTTAAACTCTTAATTTCTCATATTTTAAACAAACTAAAGAAAATTATTCAATAAAATATTCAAATACTAAAGTATTATGTTAAAAATTCTAACAAGTTATAAATTTAAGTGATCCATTTAATGTATTTTTCATTTTATATTTGGATTATGTTATAGTTCGGTTAAAATTTTGATTAATTCAATTTTAAAACCAAATTAACCAAAAACTAAAATTTTTCTAAAATTATTTTCGTTAATCGATTGAAATTAATTTGATAGTCGATTGATTAATCGAATTAAATCAATTCGGTTGATTAATTCGATTAAAAATGAAATTATGAACATCCCATTGATAAAGTTGAGCAGGCTTAGAGTTTTGAGTAGGTAAAAGGGTTTGGTCAATGTGACAAGGAAAATGAAGATGAAAAGAGAGCAAAAGGTTTCAACAATGATGAAGACTCCTTGTTTCTTTATTAACATTTAGTCTCTTAAACATAATCCTAAAAGATATGATGAAAAGCTTCAAAGATTAAGCTAATTTTAAGGACTGCCTTAACCTCTACTTTATTCATCATGTCTTCATTGTAAAATTTAAATTTGATTTTTTTAGGGGAATAGAGTAATAATGCTGACGTCCCAAGACAAGATAACCAGCCCATTAGAATTTGACAAAACATGAGTGTACTGGGATTCTATTTTGGTCGACCTTAGATTTTTTATACTTTTTTTATTATTGAAATTTTTTTAGCTTACAATTTAACTATTACTTAGTTTGCTCCCAACTCTTTTAGGTACATAGTAGGCTTCATTATTCTTTGTAGATAATTAGGTCTTCTCCCTATGATCCCTTTTTTTCAAAGAGTTTTTTGCCATTAAGAAGCCTTTTCATGATAAGAGCTAGTTTGATGTCACAGCTCAACCTTTAAAAAGAACGTTTGCTAACTGTCTGAACTCAATAAAAAATATGAAAAATCCTTTTCCTTTATATAAAAAAGGTCAAGGCAGTGTGCAAAATAAATAATGGGTCGAGCTTGTTTAATAAGGCTAATATGCCCTTCAACCAATGACAAGCTTGGGCCATGAGATATAATAAATGACTTTCTAAAAAAAAGAAAGATAGTAATAGATGCGAATGAGCTAACCTCCTCTAGTGTTATTAAAAAGGTCAAGTATTGGGGTAATTTTTTTATTAAATTTTCAAAATTAATTTTTCTTTTATACTAATTTTTAGTTCAGTTTTTATTTCTAATGTAGACATGGTTGGTCAAAAAGTTATTAGTTTCAACATGACTAGATATGTTTAACTTTATTAAAAGGGAAAGGCAAAGCTCGTCCTCAACTTAGTGTTCCATTTTGAGGAATTATGATCATTGATCCACCACATGCCAGTTTTATCATGGAGGTCAAAGATGGAGTATTTGTTAATCTAGTTGTTAAGCTCTAGCCCTTTTCTAAGAGGGTTCTTGTGACCATAGGTTCGACTCTTCGAAGAATGTGTATGAAGATATTAAAGTGGTGAAAAAGATTACCTAGTCCACTATGTCCAAGAAAGGTTTATCATAATCTCTAAGCTCAGTTTAAAAATTAATGTTTAATCTTTAATCTTTAAGCTCGACTCTTGTACTTTTAGTTTTTTTATTGGCTTCCACATTCTATCTCCAAAAATTTAAAACAAGACATGCTATTTTCTTACCAAGCTATTGCTTATTTTTCCAAAATCGAGCAAGATGTTAACAAATATGCTAGGGAGCTCAACTCCCTCATCGCGCCTTTTAAGAAACTCATGGTCTTCAACATTGAGTATAAGAAAACCAACGATAAGCTCAACAAAAAGATCAAGGACTTAAGCCAAAAGCTTGAGTACATGACAATCTAGAAAGCCATGACAAACTCTTTATAGCAATAGTTCTACCTGAAGCTGAATGAGGCCTTGGCTGAGATGGAACACCTGAAGAGTGAGCTCTATGCTTTTAAGGAGGTTGATTAGTGGGTTATTAAGAATTTCTTTATGTCTAATGAATTCTACAACATGCAAATCGACATTATTGCAAACCGGTTGTTTGACTCTTTCGACTTGGCTTTGAAAGAGGTTAAATGCATTTATGCTAATCTTGATTTATCAATGATTACCATAAACAATCTTCGAACCTAGCAAGCCACAGCAAAAAAAAATGTGTAAGATGAGGAGGACATGGAGATCGAAACCACAGTGGCTGCTATTTTTAGGGCTAAGCAAGAGCGAACAAGTAGGGATATAAAGGAAAAAGGCTCATATTAATGAGTTTGAGGCACTTATTATAGGGGTGTAACCTGGTAAGGGGACTTAATGTACTTTTTTCTCTTTTTTTTTTACTTGTACACATTAACAATTTAATGAAAAGATTTTATTTTTTCTATCTTTAAGTTTGGTACTTTTATTCATGAATTCTCAGTTCAGCATTTATAACGCATAGATGAATATTTTCATACAATTAGCTCAGACATTATAATCATGAAAATTGAATTTGTAAATTTTAAGTTTTAGGTTAGTACCATTGTAAAGAACTTGAAATATGATCAATTAGCTCATACTTTAGACATTTCAAAAAAATTCCATTTATTTGAACTTTAGATAAATAACTTAGTAAAATGTGCTTGAACTCTAAGCTTCATTTACCTCAAGCTTTGGTATTACAAGCATATCATATCATTATTACTTTGTCAGTTTTAAAACCTCTATTGATAGTAAACTTTTAAAATTTTCACATTCCATGTTTTCGAGATAGGATTTTCATTTAAGTCTTGTAACTTGCAAGTCTCAGGTTAGACAACTTATTTTATTATGTAAAGGCCCTCTGAGTTTAGGGCTAATTTGTCTTTTCATCATTGACTCCTGAAATTTCCACTTTTTTAAGAACTAGGTACCCTTATTAATATTTTTTTCAGACCCTCTTATTATAGCAATTGGAAACTTTTTATTAATAAGTTGTTATCTTTATCAAAGCAATGTCTATTTGCTTCTCAGTCAAGTCTAAATTGACCCGAAAAGCCTCTTCATTTCCCTTTTTAGTGCTTAGTTCAACTCAAAAGCTAGGGATGCCAATCTCAACTATAACCATGGCCTCTATTCCAAAACTAAATTAAAAAGAGTCTCCTTTATGGGGACTTTGTTAGTTATCCTTAACGCCTATAGTACTCTAAAAAACTCTTCAGCCTATTTACCTTTAGCAACATCTAACCTTTTCTTCAGGGCTTCAAGTATAGTCTTATTAGGGCTTCAGCCTGGCTATTTTTTAAATTTTAGATTCTCAAACTATTTTCCATTATCAGTTATTATAGACCAAGATAAACCGAATTGATAAATTATGTTTTTCCATACAAAATTTTTGACTTGAAACTTTGTTTTAGTGGCTAGTTCTTTGGCCTTTAGCCATGGCAAAGTGGTTAATAGCCATTAGTACAAATTTTCTCCATCTAAAGGCTAAGGTGAATGGTCTGAGCATATCCATATCGCATTGTATAAAGAGCCACAGACTTATTATGGGAGTTAACTCAATCGAGGGTAAATATTGGACATAAGTGAACCTCTGACACTTATCACATTTTTTAACCAAGTCAGTTGTATCTTTTCTAATGGTCGACCAATCATACCTTTGCCTTAAGACATTATAAGCCAATAGTCAAGGTCTGAGGTGATTTTCACATAATCTTTTGTGGTTTTTTTGAGTACGTAGTTTGCCTTCTCCTCGTATGCACATCTTAAATATGGCAAAGGAAATAACCTTTTATACAACTTTTTATTAATAATAGTGTACCAAAAAGCTTTTTTTATTTAAGCTTTTGCTTGGATTTTATCTTTAGATAATTTTTCTGTCATAAAAAAAGCCTTGATTAGGGACATCTATAACTTTTTCTCTTTAATTTTGCTAACCTATTTCTCATCAATGCTCTTCTCTAGTAATTCTTCGACCAGGGAGTGTGTTGAGCTATCTATTATGATCCTAGATGCTAACCTGGATAACAAATTAGCTAATGTATTTTTTGATCTTGGTGTCTTATTTACCTTGACCCTTGGAAACATTCCTAAATGTATTAGGGCTTTGTTCAAGTATTTCTTTATTCTTTCTTCTTTGGCTCTAAATTCGATATTCATTTGTCCTACCACTAATTGTGAATAACTGTGCATCAGAAGCTTTTTTACATTTAGGTCGGTAGCTAATCTTAAGCTTGCTGTGGACATCTATTTTGTCCGAGAATTCTTCTAGATTTAAAAATAGGCTTCAACCATAATTGAGGGATTTTTCAGATTTAATTCTAGAATCAATTCACATTAAAATGATGTTGAAAGATTTTTGGGATTTAATTCCAGAATCAATTCACATTAAAACAAAAATCAAATAAAATCATAGATTTAAGGAGAATTGATTGAGCATGAATTTCTTTATAAATCTATAATCAAAGCAAATGGGACATTCAGAAAAAAAAGATTATGCAGAAACTCTTGAGAGAAAAGAGAAAAATTTATTTAGCAATCAAGAGGTTTTAGGTTTGATTGTTTAAATTTTTTAGAATTCAGATTTGGTGTTTTTGGGCTTGAATTTTGTAGGGTTTTGCATTCTAGAAATTTATGGGTTTAGCTTTCAAGACAATTTGTTGGGTTTTTGAAAATTTTCTATCAGCTTTCAGGATTTATTCGTCAATTTTTAGATACCATAAATTAGTTAGAGAGGAGACAAAAGAATAATTATTTTAGAAAGAGAAGCATACTCAAACATTTCTGAATAAAAGCTTGAAATTTAAGGCACCAAAATCTGTGTGTTTTACCATGCACAACCTAACCCGATTACAGGTATTCTCTTTCCCTTTTCCATTCCATTTTCTGTTTTGGTTTTATTTTTCTTAGTTTATTTATTTATGTTGTTTATTTTTATTTACTTTTATTATTTCTTATTTTAAATTAAAAAAATACATTACTTATTATTATGATTTTTTTCTTTGTACTTATTTATGAAAAATAATAAAAAATCTTTTCAAATAAATTCATAAATCCTACTAAACTATTGGATGACTTTTCATGGATTTAAATTTTATGGAATCTACCAAATTAATGGGAAATTTCATAAATCGATTTTCAAAAGAAATATTTTTATCCTACCAAACTATTGAAAGATTGCATCTTAAGTTAAATCTTATCAAACTACTAAAAGATTTAATGAATTTTCTTAAAAATAAAATTTTATAAATATCTTTTAAATAAAATCTCACCAAACTATTGAGAGTCTACCTCAATGTAAATCCTACTAAATTATTGAAAGATTTTACTAATTTTTTTGAATAAAATATATTAATAAATCCGACGAAAAAGCCTCTTCAGGGTGGGAAACTAGTCTCCATGAATACTCCTGAAGTGAAAAAATTATCTTAAATTGCTACCAAACAATTAGGGTAATTTTAATATTAATTCTCAATATTAAATATTTTGGTAAAGCATAAACATTTTTAAGGCTTAGATAATTTGAAATCAAACTAGTACCATATTTTGATGGGCGCTGTGAGTATACTATAACCTTCCTTACACGTAACCATACTTCCAAACTTAAATTTTGATTTCGTGGATCAAAATTTACTATTTAAAGATACTCAAATCAATCTTGAGACTTTTCTTTAAGTAAGATAGATTCGATTAAGTGAACAATTACACCTAAACTAAAAAGATTGGTGGTGACTCTTTTAATCCATGGATCTATATGTTATGATAGTTTTATGACTCCACTAGGAACATCAAGAGTTAGCCAGTAAATAATTTCTTATTATCCAAGCCTTACTTAATAAATTTGAGATTATTTTTTTCTTTCCTATTTCTTTATTTGCATTGCTTATATTTTATTTAGTTATTCATTTATATATAAGTATCATTCATTTGCATATGTATAAGTAAGCTCTTCACCTGAGCTTTACCCTTAAGAGGGAGTAAAGCACCTTTGCCTCGTGAGATTTTATGTCTTTGTATGGGCTTGTGAAACACTCTCACTCAAATTAAACCCTTTTTCGCTTATAGTCTATGATGAGTGAAGATTGAGTTGACCTTACTAGTCTGTAATGGGTAATGATGTAAGGAACAATTTGAAACCTTTTAGAAGTAATCCAAACCACATGTGGTTAACCTTAAAAGCCTAACCATAGGTAAAGCCATGTCCTTCCACCCTTTATAGCTAATCCATAATTTAATGTCATATTATTATTTTACTTACTTTATAGTGTTTATTTTTTATTGAGATGACTAACTGATTTTTTTGTCTCGTTTATTTCTTTTTTTCTTGCGCATATTCATAAACATACATGCATTGCATTACATTCATTCATGACCATTATTCATCATGTTAAATCATGTCAAGATCACTTATTCTAGATTATGGTACCAAGGTGCAACAATAGCTTAACATCCGTATAACACCCGAGCTAGAGCTAAAAAGATGGAACAAGATAATGGAAATCATTTTGAAAGACTAGAAAAGGCTTAAGAGGTAATTAAGGAAAAATAAGCAAGATCTTTGAAGCTCTGGATAAGATAAACAAAAAAAAATAGTGAAGAAAGATATCTCGCATGAAGTTACTGAGTCACTATATCTTTCGGGTTTCAGTCCATATCAGACCCAAACTACTCTAAGCTTTCAGCCATAACAAATTACATTCTTAAGTCATAGTTACTCGAGGATGCCTTATGCACCCAGTCAAGTAAATGTTCAAAGTTACACTAATCATGTTTTCATTGAAAAGGCAGTTGAGCCAATCCAAATCTCCAATCTAGATGAGACAAAAGAAAAAGTGAAGTTATAGATAATTGCATCCTTACAAGACTCTAAGACTGATTAAACAATGAGCATGATTGAGGAAAGATTACAGACGGTAGAAGGTATTAATTTTTATAGATCCATGGATGCTATGGAGCTTTGTTTGGTACCAGATGTGATGATACTCTTAAAATTCAAAGTGTAAAAGTTTAAAAAATACAATGGTACTAAGTGTCCCATTATACATGTCACAATGTATTATCGTAAGATGGCAACACATGCCAGTAATGAGAAACTGCTCATGCATGTTTCTAGGACAATTTGACTGGGTCTATTGCAAGGTGATATGTTCAGTTGAACAAGACTCACATAAGATCATGAAAGGATTTGACTCGATCTTTTATCCATCAATATCACCACATCATAGATATGGCTCATAATCACTTTTCATTGCAAGGAATGAAAAATAAAGCATCCAAGTCCTTCAAGAAGTATACCTAAAGATGGAGAGATATTGCTGCTTAAATACAACCTTCCTTAACTAAAAATAAAATGATGATTTTGTTTGTAAGCACTTTAAAATTGCCATATTATAAAAAGATGATAGAGAACACAATAAAAATTTTATTGATATGGTGATCTCAGGGAAGATTATTGAAAATGCCATCAAGAGTGGCAAGCTTGAGGAAAAAAAGGTCGACAATGCCAAGAAAAGTGGAATGCCTAAGAAAGAAGAAGATGAAACCCAAGTGGTTGGTTTTGACAGACAACAATTCATAAGTTATGCTTCATATCCACTATATTTTCATATTGCTTATTACCCAACTGCTAATAAAGTTGCACAAGTTCTTTGCCAACCTTATTTTCCAACCATGAACAACATCACTTTAAGTTTTCATCAACTAGTTTTTCAAGCACCTGTATATGGGCCTAATGCTATTACTACACCAATGTCAAGGCCTAACAATCAAGTGAATGGTTTAAGAAGATTTAGGGACAATCAAGAGAGAGCTCGCATTGATCCTATCCCTATAACCTATACTAAGCTATTTTTAAAATTGGTCAAGAATGACCTAGTATTTCTTATCTTTTTAGAGCCATTGAAGCCACCATATCCCAAATGGTACAATGTTAATGCCACATATGACTACCATAATGGGAATATGGGTCATTCTATAAAAACATGGCCTATTTTCAAGCATAGAGTGAAAAGTTTGATTTGAGCAAGCTTGTTGAGCTTCAATGAATTAGGGGAGCTGAATATCCATAAAGGCCCTTTACCTAATCACCCAGGGCATGATTTTATGAAGGCTGATTGAAATTGATTATCATCTTAAGATTTCTTGAGAATATTGATTTTTTTTATGTACTTGGATTTCATCTTATTATTTATCATTTTAATAAAAATGACAAGTTTAATATATCTTCATGACATTTTTTTTGTGTGAATCACCATTATTTACTTTTACCTTCTCACGCCTTTCTCCTATATCCATTATTTGATTTCAAATAATGAATGTTCAAATAGTTAAGACAATAATTTAGGATTCGATTTTAAAAATATCTTTCATGATGATTTGATTGATAGATAGATATTATTGATTTATTGGGACTATTAAAAAAAAAAGATAACTCGGGTGAAAATTTAGCTTATTGAAAGGTGAAAGTGATGCAATACATGATCATTGCAATTGTTTATTCACAAATCTGCTATTGGTCAATAAATGTTCTTCATTGAGAGTATTCATGTTCAAGATGAGAAATAGTCATCTTTCTTTTATCCTTAAAAAAAAGAGTAAAATTATACTTTGCTACCTTATTTGAATTACTTGAAAATTTTTTTTGAGGAACTCTAACCAGGGATCACTCCTATACTAGGGGCAAAGTTGGAGAAACTTATTTATCTTTAGTGATTTCAAGGGCAAAGCCTTGTGTTGCTCAAACTTTTCTTGAAAAATGATGAAAAGAAAAAAAATGAAGAAGAAATTGATGGGGCAAAATACCAATGCACTCTACATGAAAAAAATGATTCTTGGTTTGATAACCCTTCAAATATAATTTGAGCCTATTTTATCCATTTCTTTCATAACCCTTCATGTTAGCCTACGTTACGTCCTTTTAAAAGTTTATTTTGATCGAATGTGAATATTTGAATAGAAAAATAATGAAATGAATTAAGATAGATTTGTCATTGGATTGTTTGGGACTTTGATCAAAGTGTGACTAATGGATAAAGGGAAAAGAGAAATGAAAAGAAAATATGAGAAAAGGGTGTGCAAAAAAAAAAAGCAAAAAAAGACAAAAAAGAGAAAAAGGAAGACTTAAACTAAAATCCTAAAAAGACGATTTAAGTAAAGATGAAAACTTGAATAAACAACTTCATATGAAAATCCTAAGAAAGAGGATGATAATTGGCTCAAAGACCAAGGATATTGATGAAATGTGTTTGTAAAAGAGAATTCTAACATGAAGTTCACAATTATCTGAACAATCATTATTTTCAGATATCGATATACCATTTGAATAGTTAAAAGATTTTGCCTTTATTTACCTTTAATTTGTTATTGACCATATTTCTTGTCGATAATAAAGACATATTTTTCTTATCCCTTTTAAAATGTACATCCCCTAAATAAATTAAGAAAATGTATCATGCCTATCACTAATTTGAATGATGATAAATAAATGAATGACAATGTTCATAAGGAGTTATCCATTCTTTTGAGAGAAGTCCTAGATGGGATGAGTGAAAAAGCTTAAGAAAATACTTAAAAAATGGGCAAACAAGGTGACTCAATGATGAATTTAGTGATAGATTGATTGACATGACCTATGAGTTATAACCAAATGAGAAGAATGACATGGATTAACTAAAAAAATTTATTCTAAGATCATTAATACTGAAAAGCTAAAAAGGAATGGTGGAGTCTTGAGAACCTTGTTACCACAATTGAAATTTTATGACATTAATTTAGTAACATCTGCATTACATACATTGTGTTTGCATTGTGTTTGAATCCTTAATAATTACATTTGTATCCTAGGTAGGACATGCATTTGCATCGCTGTATTATCACCTATCACTCATTTTCTATCTTGGCTTAGTTCAAATCATTTTTCTGACTTATGGCTTAGTCTCGGTTATTCGATCTTGGCTTAATCTAGATAATTTTCTTGACTTGTGGCTCAGTCTTGGTTGTTCATTCTTGGCTCAGTCCAAATCATTTTTCTGACTTATGGTTCCATCCCTATCATTTAATCTTGGTTCAGTCCAGATCATTTTCTTGACTTGTGACTTAGTCTCGATCATTGGATCTTGGCTCAGTCCACATCATTTTTTTGACTTACGGTTCAATCTCAATCACTTGTTTTGATCTCAGTTCAGTTTAGATCATCTTTTTAGACTCATGGTTCAATCTCAGTTACTCATTTCAATCTTGACTTGGTCTAGATCATTTTTTTGACCTTTGTGAAACTTGAAATCTTGCGAACATTTTATTCTTGCGAATCTAAAAGTCCTTGCGAACCTAAAATTTTTGTGAATCTAAAACCTTTTCGAAACTTAAAATCTTGCAAATCTTTCATTCTTGCGAATCTAAAAGTCCTTGCGAACCTGAAATCTTTGCGAATCTAGAACCTCTGCAAAACTTGAAATCTTGTGAATTTGAAAGTCTTGTGAACTTGAAATGTTTATGAATCTAGAACCTTTGTGAAACTTAAAATCTTGTAAATTGTCCTTCTTATGAATCTGAAAGTTCTTGTGAACCTGAAATCTCTATGAATCTAGAACCTTTATGAAACTTGAAATCTTGTGAATCTTTCATTCTTGCGAATCTGAAAACCTTTACGAATCTTGAATTTTTACGATTTTGTTAAACTTGGAATATTAGGATCTTTAAACTTCTGTTATGGAACCTCACAAATTTTTGAATGTCCAAATTGTGAATCTTTGGATTTATAGTTGAAATACTAAACTTTATTGTTTTGACCTATGGTTCAATCCTGGTCATTCATTTCAATTTTGGCTTAGTTTAGATAATTTTATTTTTTGACTCACAATTTAATCCTGGTCATTTATTTTGATCTCGGCTCAGTCTAGATAATTTTATTTCTTGTTTTGTAGTTCAGTCTGGATCATTTTTCTATTATGGTATACTTTGATCACTTTTTAAATCTCGACTTTCAGACCCAAACAAAATAGATATCTTTTGTCTTTGCGTAATTCCTATTCCACAAAAAATACACAAAGAGAGGCAATTGTAGACATCCCATTTTGTCGAAGAATTCTTTCGGATTTGAAAACAGGCTTCAACCATAATTGAAGGATTTTGGGATTTAATTCCAAAATCAATTGGCATTAAAAATGATGTGGAGAGATTTTTGGGATTTAATTTTACAATTAATTCACATTAAAACGAAAATAAAATAAAATCATAGATTTAAGAAGAATTGATTGAGCATGAATTTTTCTATAAATATATAATCAAAGCAATGGGGGGCATTAAAATAAAAAAGACTATGAAAAAGCTCTTAAAAGAAAAGAGAGAAATTTGTTTAGCAACCAATAGGTTTTAGGTTCTGGGTTTGAGTTGTTTAGATTTCCTAGAATTGAGATTTGGTGTTTTTAGGTTTGAATTTCTTTAGGGTTTTGCATTCTAGGGATTTATGGATTTAGCTTTCTAGGCAATTTGTTAAGTTTCTAAAAATTCTCTATCAGTTTTTTAGATTTATTCATCAATTTATAGACACCTATAAATCAGTTAGAGAGAAAATAGAATAATAATAATTTTAGAAAGAGAGACATACTCAAACACTTCTGAATAAAACCCTAAAATTTGAGGCACCCAGATCTGTGTGTTTATCATGCATAACCTGACCCAATCGTAGGTTTTCTCTTTCTTTTTTTCAGTCCATTTTTTGTTTTGGTTTTATTTTTCTTATTTTATTTATTTTTATTTACTCTTATTATTTTTTATTTTAAATTGAAAAAAATACATTACTTATTATTATGATTTTTTTTTGTACTTATTTATGAAAAAAATTAAAAAATCTTTTCAAATAAATTCATGAATCCCATCAAACTATTAGAGGATTTTTCATAGATTTAAATTTTATGAAATTTACCAAACTATTGAGAAATTTCATAAATCAATTTTCAAAAGAATTATTTTTATCCTACCAAACTATTGGAGGATTACATTTTAAGTTAAATTTTACCAAACTATTGGAGGATTTAATGAATTTTTTTAAAAATAAAATTTTATAAATATCTTTCAAATAAAATCTCACCAAACTATTGAGAGATCTGTCTCAAAGTAAATCCTACCAAACTATTGAAGAACTTTATTAATTTTTTTGAATAAAATATATTAATAAATTTGACAAAAGAGCCCTTTCAGAGTGGAACATTAGTCTTCATGAATACTCTTGAGGTGAAAGAATTATCTTAAATTGCTATTAAACTATTGAAGTAATTTTAAGATTAATTCTCAATATTAAATATTTTGGTAAAGCATAAATATTTTAAGGCTTAGATAATTTGAAATCAAATTGGTACAATCTTTTGATGGGTATTGTGAGGGTGTTATAACCTTCCTCACACATAAGCATACTCATGAACTTAAAATCTAGTTTTGTAGATCAGAATCTACTGTTTAAAGATACCTAAGTTAATCTTGGGGCTTTTCTTTAAATGAGATTAATTTAATTAGGTGGTCAATCACACCTAAACAAGAAAGATTAGTGGTGACTTTTCTAATCCCTGTCTAGCAGTAGGTCACGGATCTATACGTTATGACACCTATAATCAGTGTTTCATACTCTATTTCATTATTTGAAGCTTTGAACCTGAACTTCAATGCATACTAAAACCACATATTTTTGGGCTAATTGGAATCAGTCCAACCCCATTATTTTTAGTAATGGCCAACCTTTCTACAAAAAGTTTCCACGTTTCTTCTTCATTCCAATCATTGATTGCATTAGGTTGTTTTTTAAGTTCAATTGAAGTATATTCAATAATAAAATCAGCTAGTACCTGTGACATTAGAGTCGATTTGGGTAATATATGTAAGTCATATTCACTGAGCTCGACTGTCCATTTGATCAACCTACCTAATAGCTTGTGCTTTGTAGGATTTGCCTAAGCGATTGATCGGTTAAGACATTAACTGTATGAAATTAAAAATATGGTCTGAGCTTTCTTGTCGAGGTTACAATAACATAGGTTAATTTTTTTATTTTTTAATAATTATGCTATTTTTCAGTCAGTACTCTACTCACGAAAGATATTGACTTTTTTTTCTTTTTTTTCTTGAACTAGTATTGAGCTAATAACTTGATCTATAATTACGATGTAGAGGTATAGCACTTCGTAGGGCTTCAAATTTGATAGTATGAAAAAGGAAAAGAGGAATTCTTTGAACTCCTTAAAAGCTAATTGACACTGAGGTGTCCATTTAAAGTCAAAGATATTTTTGAATATCTTGAAGAATAGTAGGCATCGATCTGTTAACCATGACATACACTTGCTTAGTGTAATAACTTTCTCAGTCAACTTTGTACATCTTTTGTTGAGGTCAGTGCTTTCATATCCAAAACAGTCTAAACTTTTTTGGGCTTAGTTTTTATCCCTCTCTAGTTGATCATGTATCATAAGAATTTGCTTGACGTAACTCTGAAAGTATATTTGCTAGGGTTGAGTTTCATATTGTATTTTCTAAGTGTGTTGAACATTTATTCTAAGTATTTTAGATGCTTAGCCAAGCTTTTACTTTTCACAATCATGTCATTAACATATAGTTTAGCATTATGATCGATCTAATATTTGAACATTTTGTTGACTAATCTCTAGTAAGTCACCCCTACATTTTTCAACCCAAACAACATCATCTTATAACAGTAAAAGTTGTTCTCGATCACGAAAGTTATTTTCTCTTCACTTTTTTTAACATCTTAATCTGATTGTATCTAGAGTATGCATCCATAAAGCTGAATAGGCCATGTTCGGCATTGTCATCCATTAATCGATCTATACATGGTAAAAAAAAAATTGTCCTTTGGGTAGGCCTTATTAAGGTTGATGAAGTCAACACACATTCTTCACTCTTCACTATGTTTCTTCACCATTATAGCATTGGCTATCCACTCAGGGTAATATGCTTCCATAATAAATCCAACATTCAGTAGATTGTCGACCTCTTCCTCAATAGCTTTTTGCCTTTTAGGAGTAAAACATCTTTTCTTTTATTGAACTGCTTTCATATTTAGGTTAAGTATGCAATCTTCGAACCATTACTAAAGGATCAATTTTAGGCATATCCGATGCGATCCATGCAAACAGGTTAACATTATCTCTCAATAGCTATACAAATTTTTTTTTGGTCAAGCTTGGCTTTTACTTGCATACATTTATCTTTATTGTTTTCAAAGAATGGCATAAGATGAAGTCTTTTGTCGATTCTATTTGGCTGATATCAGTTTTAGGCTTTTGATCATGATTTCTTCTTATTCATTTAGTAGAGACTATTTCTTACGATAAGGATAAATCTTGATGTGAGTATTGGCACGTTTAATTTATTCGTTCAGAAATATTCATACATTAATATGAAAGTATGTGCTTCACAGTTAGGTAAACATAGTAATTCATATATTCATGGGATTGGCTTAATAGCTCAGTTCGAAATAATGTTAGTGCCAGCTGAAGAGCTTGGCATAAAAAAAAATTTCAAAAATTATTTATAGATTATGAGTTTAGGAGATCAGTGTTGGATTTTAATAGAACGCTTTTCATTTTTCCTCGACCTAGTCGATTTCATGCTTTTTACCCTGACTATATTTTCTTACTCCTTCCATTATCTTAACCTCAATCTCTGTCTCATCTTTGGCTTAGGTCTCATCGATTTTGGTTGAGTTCAAGTCTACCTCATAATCTTTCCCTTCATGGTTGTAACATAACATGTATTACTATAGATTTGTCTCCTCGAACCTCTTCGACCCTATTAAAAGTCAAAATTTTAATTTTAAAGTGAAAAACTAAACCAACGATTCTCATAATAGAGTAGCTTGGTTGTTCTAAAATCATGTTATATGCTGAGGGGACATTTACCACCATAAATGTAATGACTGAGGTGATACTCTTTGATTCGATCTCTAGTGTGATCGGTAGCCTAATTGTACCTTTTACTAGTACTTGTTCATTCTCAAATCTTATTAGAGTGGTAGTGAAAGGCATCAATATCTTTTTAGTGATCCTATCCTCAACATAGTAAAGTGGTAGAGGATGTTGGTCAAGCTATCGTTATCAAACAAAATTCTCTTTACCATATGGTTGTATACCACGACTTGTATAACAATAGCATCGTCATATGAGAATTAGATTTTTTTCAACTTTTTCAAATTGAAGGAGACCGACTTGTCCCTTTAATTTTTTTACTTTGCCTATTCTTCTCTCCTCATGATTCCTTTTTGGTTTTTCTCTTTTATGTCTACCTTTGAAATCCTCTTTCTCTTGCCCCTACCTTTTTTGGTCCACAAACCTATTTAGTCAACCTTTTCTATTCAAGTTTTTTATTTCATTTATTAGGTCGATACAATCCTCGGTGTTGTGACCATAATCTCTATGAAAAGCATTTTTTTTGTTGGATCTTTTTGTTATTCTGTCTTAGTGGCTTAAGCCATCCAAGCTCGGGGTCTCTTTCTATTTGTATCAAAATCTTTTTTCGATAGGTATTCAGTGCAATATAGTCATTATATATTCTACTCAAGCTTTTTGTCCTAGGGTACCCTTCAGGTTTTTTTCTCTTTAGGGATTATTGGTTTTTTTTCCTTTTTTGGAGTCGAGATAGAGAGATCTACCTATCATTTTGACTATTTTTTATTATAGCTTTAGTATTGATATACTTCTTATTAATTAAAAGTACATCAATTAAAGTCTTTAGTAGCTTTAAGAGAGGGTGAGTTTGAAATGGTATTCCTTGTCATTCAACTCGTTTGTCAGGGTAGCCATTATAGCAACTTATTCTAGATTCTTTAAATTAAAGAGCTTTATAGTTAAAATACGTGACATACTTTTTTAAGTAAGTTTGTCTTATTTGTTTATTAACTACTGACAAAGTGGGTTAAGAAAGAGTGATCTAGTCACTTGAAGGAAGAGATGGACCTTGGCTTAAGACTAGTATACCATAACTGAGTTGCCCTATCGAGGGTTGTAACTAGTCCTTTGCATATAAGCAATTTGTTAGCTTTCTGTATCAACATTTATTTTGTAAAGCTCAAAGTGATCAAAAGGATTAGTGGTACTGTCATAGGTCTGCAAAGTAGGCATTTTGAATCCCTTCAGTAGCAAAGCTATGTCTATGTCCTCCATAAATGGAGAAATTTCTAAGAACTTTAGTTCATCATTAAATGTGAAAGCTTTATTCTTCAACTATTTTCCATTGCCTCCATTTGAGCTTTCAAGTCTTCACTAGGTTATGGTTCTGAGATGGTCTATTTGGATTTTTAGGTAATGGTATGTGTTCGAGTATTTGTGAAATACTGGTTTTTGGGTGTTTTATCTTCTTCAGGTGTTGGTGAGGCAGCATTGTCATCATAGGTCAGTAGCTTTTATGTTGGTGGGTTTCTTATGATTGTAAGATTTGGCTCTTTGGAGGTTTTTAGGAGAGTTAGATGTTGTATCATCTCTTTCAGGGATTGTAATTGTTGGGTTAGTGCTTCAAATTGCTCTATTGTTGGGGCGACCTGTGTAGTTCGGTTAGGGTTTTGTTGGCTAAATTAGGTATCAATCCTAGCTATAGTATTATCTCTTTCTTCAATGACTCTTTTCTTGGGTGCCATGGCTAGTTTAATAGAATATCCCCCTACCTGGTGCTCTAAAATATTGGTGCTGAACTATCTTGATGAGGACAAAAACCTAAAATCACATGGTGAAAAGTTGGTTAATAGAAAAGGTCAAAAATTTCTATGCGTTTGTACTTTAATGCTCAAATCAATACTACAAAAAAAAAAGAAGGAAAACTTGAAAGTAGAAGCATCTAGAATTCTCGTAATAATACCTAAAAAGGGTTATTTATACCTGTATGGTAAAGGCATTGGCCCAGTGTGACCCAAGCTTCAAGTGGTAGGGTTAGGGTTGACATTGCTGGCTTGACCTAAGCTGACAATGAACAACCTAATTAGGAGGTAACAAGTTAACATTCACATGTGTCATCTGATGGTCAGTTGAGGTGGCTAAACTGATGTGGGTCTTAAAATTTTAGGTCGGCCAAAGACATCAACTTGAATTTAAAAAATTGAATTGTCCTTCTCTGTCTAATGATTCACTCTGAAACAAAATATTTATTTTGCCTTTTTAACCATAAAATGCTTCCAACACTTCTAATTCTAAAGTTTACATCAGTTACAATCACAATGTTAACAGCAGCTGCCTCAATCAATGAACTGTTTCTAGTGGAATTTTTTTGTTTCTATCTCAAAAAACTGTAACATGTCCAGGTTTTGTTAGTCATTATTCATTCTATTGGACTGTTTCATGGTGGAAGGTTATAGTCTAAGTTATAATAATAATAATAATAATCTAGAAATGCGACCCCGAATAAAGTGCCCACCAAGATTTTATTAGCCACTCAAAACCAGCTAGCAAGAAATTAATCTGTTCTTACAATCCAGGTGCATCGGCAATAGGGGGAATATTGTGTCTTGCCCACTCACAGACCAAGTTCTTGGTGACATGATTGATTGCTTTTCAAGAACACAAAATTATTGAGTAAACTTAGGATTTCGGTAGATGCATAGTCAAATCTATGCAGTTTCTAAGCTAACCAAGAAGCTGCATAGAGGGAAAGAATACGGTAATTGTATAGATATGATAAAACTACAATGCTTCCATTTCTTGATAATTTTGGAAGAGGTATGGATGTGACAATGATGATAAGAAATCCTTTTTGTCAATTCTGAAGCATCCTTGCAAGGATATTGAGCTTCCTCATAAGCTTTAGTAGAAGCTAAAATTTGAACCATTCTGTAAACTTGCAGGTATAAAGAACTTCCCCCGATAGATTTGAGTAGAGTACAGTTTTATACGAATAGCAGAAGTTTTGCTGAAAAGGAGCTGGGTTAAAACTTTGAAGAGAAACTTGTCGTTCCAGGTTGGGTTTTCGCCACCAACACGATCAACTCGAGTCTGAAGATTGGTGGATGAATCAACCCAAGCAACAGCATAGGTTTTCACATGGCGAGGGGTACAACCGATGGCTCTATTATAAGACCTTGTGCAGAGATTAAGTTGATCTCATCTGAATACTTTTTTTCATATGGCGATGGGGTATAACAGGATCGGTTTGGTTGTTTTTGTAATCTCATCTGATTTTTTTTTTTTTTTGTTGCTCAACACTCAAAAAATTACTTCTGAGTCGGCTGATGAATTGAAGAGGTAAACGAAGTTCGCAGGACCTCGGCATTGATATTAAGCGGTGGGCTCAATATTCTTATTAGTTATTATCAAGTTTTAATAATCAATACTTGGGCCTGGTACTATGATCGTTTCGTTGTTTTGCCTTATTAGACTAATTGTGTTTAAGTTTTACTTGGGTTCAGCTAGACACCCAAAAGGTTGAAACTCTGATGTTGGACAAACAAAGCCTAAAATATCTGCTTTTCAGGCCAAATCCAAATGGGACGTTTTCTGGACTCAGCTGCTTGTGCTTCCAGCTCCGGGTTTGGAGATTCCAAACAAAAGTTCCTCTTCCTCTTTCAGCTTTGCTTGCCTTAAAGTTTACATGTATCCTTAAGTATCTGCGATCACATCTATGGAAGCACTGACAAAGGAGAATAGAAGATTGCAATTTCCAACAAAGATTAGCTTAAAAGTTACGGTTAACACAAAACTATATTAAGCAGAAGATATTGAGTCTTATAAGTTAAACACTTAATCCACGTAAGAAAGAAAAAGATCATTGAACCCCTTATCGAATGGTTTTGGACCAAGTTTACGTTTGACACATGCTGGCAGCTTGATGCTACGAATTCAAGGACTAATTAGATTAAAGCTTAAAATTTTGAAATGGCCAACAACCACCTGCTGTGTACCCTCCATCCACAGAAATAACCTGTCCAGTGATATATGAGGCAGCAGGAAGGCAAAGGAATGCCACTAATGATGATATTTCTTCGGGTTCTCCTATCCTGGGCATTGCTGTTCCAGCTATTAGCCTGAGAAATTCCTCAACAAAAGGGGCGTCCGGCTCCTGAAGGAGAAATATAAAAAATCTTAAAACAAATCATCATGGAAAGATATATCTATAATTCTTCATTAAGGGGTAATTTACTGGTTTTGTTATCGAGGTTCTGACACCCCACGGTGAAACGGTATTCGTCCGAATGTTATCCTTTGCCCACTCACATGCCAAGTTCTTTGTAATTTGGTTGATTGCTCCTGATATTGCAATAACCGTGGTTAATTTGTAAGATTCTGGCTAATATCCTGCAAAACTTAAGCTTGCTTAGCATCTACATAATATACCTTTAGATGCTGAATAGGCCGATAATCGAGGTAGAGCCACTGAACCAGCTACGGAGGAGATAAACACAATACTTCCATTTCCTGATGCTTTCAGGAAAGGATGTGCAAGTTGACAAAGATGATAAGGAGCCTCAACATTAGTACTCATTACGGTTGAATAGTCTTCCAGAGTGTGCTCCACGCAAGGTTTGAGCACAGTGGTTCCAGCATTATGGACCTGAGGAGAAACTTACTTTCAGTTAATTATTCAAGTAGTTATACTTCCCCCAAATGAAAAATGACTTGTTTTTCTTTCAGTACGAGTCAAGAACTAAACAAATTCCAACTTATTTGACAACTTGATATTTAACGACTAGTATTTATTGTGCACCTAGGATTGTTCAGCATCAAATCAATGGTCAACAAAGTCAGCAAATCATAGAGGATTAGATAAAAGAAACCCAAAAGTGGTTCTTATGAGTGGTTCTTATGGGTTCTCATTTGAAAGTTAAGTCATCACCGATAAGTATTTTAATTTACAGCACTGGTGGTGGAAATGACAGAAGGTTGTCAGAATAAAGAAAATAGTGAAGCTTAAAGGTGGTAGATGATATAGGCAGCTTGGCATACCTGGAAAAACAATGTCTTAGAGCTAAAACTTACAAGGTTGTTGAGTTTGCCATCAAAAACAGAGGAGACAGTCTCCATAAGCTTCTCTCTCTGCTCTCTAGATGAGAGATCACAAACAGAACCACTCACTTTAAACCCTTTATTCTGCCATTCTTGTAACCTATCATTAAGCTCTCTCTGGTTCCTGGAACATGTATGAACTACTGCCCCAAGTGCTGCTAGTTCTTCCACAGTGGCATAACTGATATACAAAGTTAAACCATCAAGCTCAATGATCCAAATAGAAAATATTAGTACAAAAAAAAATGAATTAAAGTAGCATATGAAGTTTAAGATCATAAAAAAACAGAAAAAAAAAATAGAGAAAAAAGATGGAGGTCGAACCCTATGCCTTTTGTTCCACCAGTGACAAGGGCAGTCATTCCCTGAAGAGACCATCTTTGATTCTTACAACCTGCTTCTGCAGCAGCCATGTTAGGCACTGCAACTTTCTTTTTCTTCCTTCAGTTTATGAATGAATAGAAACACTAACTACTGCCAGTTTTTAATAGCTTAACCTGAAAAATTATAATTAAATGTTCATGGGCTATTGTCAATTCCTAGTCACCAGAACAAAGAAAATTAGAATCCAGAAAAAGACAAGCCAGAAACGTCGAAAATATCGAGCTACCTGCTTTTGTTAAAAGGGGTTCAAAAATTTTCTCCTGTAAATCTCGCTCATGACTTCTCTTTTTAACTTGATTCCAGGGCTGAATTAGTACTTATTGGGGCAAAAAGGCACCATATTTTTCCCCCCTTGTTTGCTATATGACGAATAGATAATTAAAGACTTCACTTTTAGATGAATCAGTATATCAAACAGTAGACTGCTGCAAATGGTTTAAGAATCTTTGACAATGGCTGAAAAATCTCAAATCCCATTTACCATGATTTGATTCTTTTGTGAGGAAACATTGCTAGGCAGTATCCACAAAAGTCACCTATATTTGATTCTTGGTGTAGAAAATTTTCAGAAAGTACTAAAAGTTGCAAGTTAGTATTAGTTTTTACTAGTTTATAAATAATTTAATCCAATTTGTATGTTTAAGATGGCAAGATTTAGAATCTGATCATCAGAATTCAGAAAGCCAAGCATCTTTGACGCCGTTATTGAATGATAAAGCAAGTTCCAAAGTCAGCAGGTGAACCTGCAGGCTACTTGCGAATTTCATAGCTAGAGTGGCTTTACTCAAAAAGGTCAATGCTTCTTACTATTCAACTTAAAAATATAGAAAAGGTTCCATAAAAGAAGTATAGAAAATGTTAATGAGTCTCAAAAAATAGTAATCCAAATAGTTTTATTTTTCTTGTTACTATTGAGTTCAAACTAGACTCTTAATTCTGAAGTCGTCTCTAATATTATTGAATTAATAGTTATCCGAGTGGTTGGAGACATTAAACTTATATAAGTAGAATTTGTTTTATTTACGCAAACTATATTTTATATATCTATTCACTTTCACGATAGAACTATTTAACATATAACGCATGAAGATAACATACTAAAGGATTATGACATTACAGCTAACTCCAATATCATGTTTAGAATTAACTAATTATAAAAGATTTGCATATCTAAATTGCTACATGATATAAAGAAATTCTTACTCAACGAGTAATCGGAGATATTATTAGCTTAAACACATAAGAAAGAACATGCACAATTTTGGGTTTCAAAATTTTGGATTTCGATTTTGAGCATGGCTAGGCTCATAGATTTTCACGAAAAGAAAACAGATTAGATAAGTAGGGAGATTTAAATTTTCAAGAAGAACAATAAAAGGTGCACGCTTTGAAAACCCCTTTTTTTTTTTTTGTTTGTATTAGGATCAGTCGTCAGCAGCATACCCCAAGAAAAAGAGACTTTTTTTTCTTGCCCAATGGTAGGAAGGTCCAGCCAGCATTAACATCGTAAATAGAGAAACATGAGTCGTCATTTCATTGTCGCTTTTCCGACTAAAATTTAAGGTTATAATTAATTTCGATGTTGACATTTAAATCCTTGTCGCACACTACTTTTCAAGCGAGATTGGCTAGAGGTTGTATATGTTACGTTACATATGGTGCAGGCCCAAGTTTTCTCAAGTCTTAACGATATTATTACAGGACTCCAATCTGATTTTCCAGGGTCCATAATAAAATGCCCATAATAATCCTCACTATCATTTTTCCTTTTCCGATTTTTATCCAACTCAATTTTTTTCTTTAGAAGTTGTCATACCAAATTTTCATAATTTATGTATTCATATTGTTGAGTTTTTCAATCGCTAATGTTTAAAAATCCCATTGAAATATGAATTTGTCGAATGAGATTTGTAAGAAAAAAAAAAGTAAAAGGAAAACAAAAATGGGAGAAGGAGAAAAAGAGATTAAAAAATGATTTTTTTATTTTTTTAATAGATTAAAAATGACATCATTTTAGAAGACAGGTTTGGTGTAACTCACATGTTAGTCCATACATTTACTCGGGTATGACTCAACTTATTTGCATTAAAAAGTTTTTTTGTGTTCTATTTTAGTTTTATTTTACTTATTTTAAGTTAAATCTTAAATTTAATAATTAATTGATATATAAGAATCAAATTTGAATACACATTAAGGTAAAAAAACTAATGCCATTATTTAACTAAATTAAAAGAACGAACTATATAATTTGTTAAAAGTAAATGTGAAAAATGCTGATGTGGTAAAATTTTGTCACATCATCATTTTTTACTATGTGAACCTAATATGTTAGTAAAGTCAATAACCATGTAAATATTACCATATTAGAAAGTTAAATGTCATATCATTAATTTTAATGAAAAAAATTTGAACCATTAACAATTTAACTAAATTTGATAATTTATTGAAGTATAAAAATTCAATTTGAACACATTAACGTGAATGGACTAATTTCATCATTTAACTAAAGTATAAGGATCTATTATTCAATTTGATCATTTTTAAACTTTTCTTCCTTGCCGGATGTATATATACCCATATATACATATATATATATATATGTGTGTGTGTGTGTGTGTGTGTAAAAAAAGACATTTAAGTTTTTCTTTTAATAATCAAATGAATAACATTCTTTTTGGTTTTCCTTTCTTCTCTCAACAAGCCTCTCAACAAGCGGTCGTTGCCTATAGTTTGATTTTGATTAGTTGAGCGGCATTGACAACGATTTGCAACCAAATTCTTTTCAAATCTTCAACAAATTGCTTCTCTAAATTTAGGTTCAGTAGAAATTTTCAAGTCAGTAGTCAAATGTTTGAACCAAAGTCTTGTAAAATAAAATTAGGATACGATGCAGAAGGAGTTTTTTCTTTTTTTAGTCTTTAGAGGCATGGGGTTGACGAGAAACATTCATTTTGAAAGCTTAAACAAAACAAAAATTTCCAGGTAGTCGGCCAAGGAAAATTTTTGTCAAAATTTCACAAAAAAAAAAAAATGTGAAGAGGATCTGAGTTATATACTATATAATTAGCGTAAGAAGATCATAAAGTTTGAACAATGTTTGTGGAGTAATTTAAGGGTGGTATATTCATATATCTACGTACTTGTCAAATTTATAATTATTAATGATGAATGTTCGTGAAAGTTGCTTTAATTAAAGTACTAGTTGCACCTAAAATTTGTCTGTTTTTTATTTTAAAACTCATTAAGTTACAATATTGGATAAGGACTTTGATTACCGACACCCTATTCTTAAAAATATATTTACTAGTGAACTTGAGAGTTAATTTAATTTATGGATACAATTATTTTTAAAACGTGATGATCAATAAATTTAAAATTTAAATTAATTCTTGTAATCATTTTTTTTCTCCTCATATTACCACTGCTTTTGTACCAAAAAAAATTATTCAATGATAATTAATTACAAGAATTAAGGTATAGAAAGATATGCATTGGGAAAATTTTGATCTTAAGCATTGCTTATTTATTTGGGAAATATTGAAAGTGTTGTTTCAAAGGGGACGCTAACAAATTAAAAGAATTTATTTTTAATAATGGTCAAACAAATAGAATAAAAAAGATTTTTCTGAAAAGTAAAATGAAGGTTGCAATTTTCATGTTTCTTGATAATAGATTTACTATTATGTGGCTATCAGTGTCATATCATACCTAAAATCCACCGTGTGCTTCCATGCTCTCATTTTAAATATAATTATTTCTTAATCTTCATTAAAATTTCATTTTCCCTTTATTTTTTATTATTTTATTTTGAAATAATCAAGCTGAGAATGAAGATATTTTTTGCGCAATCTTTAAAGAAAAGACAATAATCTGACTGGTACCTATAATTTTATACCCAACCCTAAAAAAAGTGTCTTAATCATGATAATATTTTCTAATTTCAGACAACTTGTATATCCTTTCCCTTTTGTCTTATCTTTTGGAATTAATTGATTTCAGTTAATGAATAAATAACCATAGTAACTTTTAAAACTATCACATTGAGGGGAATTGTTTTAAAAAAATCCAAAACAACTAATTATTTTGCCCCTCCTGCCATTGTCAAAAGCTCTAGGTTAATGCATTAAGCTAAATATTACTTTTTATAATTGACTGAATTTGATTTAAATTGTTGAGAGATTTATCACACTTGAAATGCACGAAAATACATTAAAGAATCCATACATAAATGTTAGACATCATAAAAGCCTAAAAACTTAAACTATTGGATTCTTAAAATTTTTTATTCATATGTGAACCTTATCTCACCACGAATATCCAAGGGTCTTGTTAAGATTTGATGAACATTCAATAGAAAGACCAAAAAAAAAAAAAATTTAGGTAAATGCCAAGGTTGAGGCAACCTTCAATTATCAATTCAAGACTCCAATATTCAACAGATGAATGAAAGAAATCAGAATTGACAAGGAAATATGTTTCATGGTCGAGCTTTGAAGGGTGCAAATGGTCAATTTTTGCTTAAAACCAAGCGGTCTTCAAGATTTGCTGGAAATCTGTTTTTTCTGTAATTAAAAAGACTATTGCATCTTACTGAACAGGGTCTCAGATTGTCAATGATGTCCAAACTGAAATAAATTTTTAAGAAGAATAATTGGCTAATGGAGGATTAAATATATAATAACAAAGCCAATATTCATATAATTTAGAAAAATTATCAAATATATTGACAGTAAAGTTTTTAAACTATATAAATTAGATTAAGAAAGTGACATATATCTTTTAAAGTATATTTAAAAAAAAAAATAAAAATAGAAATAAAAAATGTATTAATCCTTTAATACTGTTTGTAAAATTAAAAATTTATGTTGCCAATATATTAAAAACTAACTGTTAAAAATTAATTAATTTCATTTATTAGGATCTCAAACAATTTCAAATTAAAAAAGTAGAGAAGAAAATTTTAATTTATTTTCTGTAAGTAAGAGAAAAAGTTAAACCCAATCAATAAAAAATGTCAATATTTGAATTCAAAACCGTTTGTTTCAATGAATGTTATTCAGTCAATTGTTATACGAAAGCTTTCATGAATCTTAACTTATTTTCGTAGTAATTCCTCCACAACAATATAATAAGCACAATTTCAATCGTAAATAAGTACTGCATGCATTACAACATGTACAAGATGAGTAAGAAATAAAAGTTAAAATGTAATTATTAAAATATTTTTTTATACTTGAAGTTGTTAAAATTTAAATTTTAACCACTATAATTAAAAATCCAGCATTGTACTAACCGATTATGTAATACTAAAACTGACTAATTGACCCATTATTTATATATGAATGGTGAGCTTATAGAAAACAGGAGCTACAGTCCAATTGTTACAGTCCACAATATTCTTTGCTTGTTTAATCTTTAGACTCTTCAGAAGACTTGTTGCATCATCTCGGAAAAGGGAGCTTAACTAACACAAAAGAGCTTGATTGATTACATTTTCATCGAAAGGTCAAAAAATTAAAAAAAAAAAAAAAACTATATAATATGTTTTAGGGAGAAATTATTACATCCATCAGGATTAACTGGATGATATAAACTCTTTATGATATAATAAAAAAATTTAAAAAAAGTAAGATATATTACAATTTTTTAATCCAATTTATTGAATTAAAAATGTTACTATCAATATATAAAAAATAATGCATATTTTACTATTAATATAATTGAAATTCCAAAGGCATTCTTGATCAGAATTTAGTTGGTTAAAATAAATTAATTTGAAACAAAACATTCTTCTTGAAACTTGGACTAGCTAATTAATGGTTATAGTACTGTATATATAACCTTTGTAAAAACTGTTGGGTATGTTAGCAACTTGGTATTCTGTTTTTGGGGCTCACTTTATTATTGGGATTGTCCTAATTATATCCCAAACGTAATTGCATTCCTCTTTTTCTCTTTAATTTACACTATGTTCGGTAGGAAATTAAGAAGGAAAATTGAGGTAAAAGAAAAAAAAAAGCAAGAGGCAGGAAAGTTACTTTTCTTTCATTGTGTTTGGTATGAAAATAAAAAAATTAAGAAAAAAAGAGGTTAAAGGTAAAGTAAATAAAATTACTAATTTAAGTTGAACAAGTGTTTTCCTCTCACACATTTAGAATGACTGGATTTGAAGGAAAAAAAGGTGCTAATCCATTTATTTTCTTTTCATCTTTGTATTTCTCCCTATCAAACCAAAGAAAGAAAAAAAAAAAAAAAAGGTAAATTTTCATTCCATCCTCTTTCCTTCCTTGTTCTATCCCTCTTATCAAACGCACTGTTAGTGTAAAACTTGGATTATGGTGCTTGAGCAAAAAAGAAGAAAAATAAAAAGCAGATAGCTAGGTATCTCCTTGTCAAAAAAAAAATTTTTTTTTGTTATTTGGTTATTCACTTAATTAAAATGAATTCACTTCCAAATTAAGGCTTCCCAAATTCACTGCAAACAACAATTTTATTGAATTTTTATTGTCCTAAAGTTTTTTACCTGAATAGTGAAACATCACTATCTTGGGTGATCCATTTCAAGAAAACCCTAAGTCAATCTTAAATTTAGTTTCTACTTTTAAATTGTACCTAGAATTAAGCCTGCATACATTCAAATAGTACATTTGGGGTTATATCCTATTCTGCCATATATCTATATCAGCCCTATTAGATAGAGTTGATCGCAGCACCAATAATGTCCAATAACACTAATTAATTATTTGCTCAAAATAATGATGAAAATATATCACTAACATTTTTTTTAAGTAGCGACGTGGCTTGGCCAAGAAACTCTGCATTAATATTACACATCTATTAATTTTTCATTGGTCACAGCCCTCTCTCTTTTTATTTGGAAAAGAGAAGATTTAGACAATCTTTTCTTTTTTTTTTTTTATAAGAAATCATGTACTAGATACCGAGTCAAAAGTTTGAGTACCATATGTCTCCCTTAAAATTTTTTAAAGAATATTTACAAAAAGAAATTTTATGTTTTACTATATATTTCCTTTCTAGAAAAAAATTTTCAAAGGTATATATGTTTTTTATCTCTAAATATTATCCCTGAATAGTAAACTGAAAATAAATGGGATAAATTAGAATGAAAATGAATGGAGAGAGAAAATTGTTCGTTAATAATTAGTTTCCTATGACAATAATAGAAATAAGAAAGTATTTGATGCCCTCTGTTTAATTTAATTCACTAATTGCACCTTTGGTATAAATTTGTATTAATGGTTGAATTCAGAAATCTTGAGTATAATAAATGTAAATTTAAGATAGAAAAGGGTTTGGATTCCAAAATGACACTGTCATTTATATACATTTCAAATAACGAGGGGCAGATTAATATAGGGTCAATCTCGGAATTAAATTTCTAGGTAACTATATACTAGTATCAATTATTTAAAATTATTACTATTTATTAATTACCTTCATGTTACAGAAAATTTTTTTTCTCTTTGGTACGTAAAGGATAAGAGGGAAGGGTATAATTAATAGGAAAATGATGATGATGATATTGTGTCCAAAATGATATCTAAGCACTAAATGTCGCACATCCAAACAATGTACTGTGCCATCTCTTTTGCCAAGCTTCTCTAGGATTTCAGTCAGACGATCACAGTTTGTCCGTACGCAGCTACCTCGCAGAAGTCACTCCTCCATTCAGGACCCACATACTTGTAATTTTGTAGGCCATTACCCTTCTCAAAGAAACAACAAGAGTAGCTGTAGCTACACATTTAGCACCAAAAGGTGGAGTAGCCATCAATTAATTCATCTTCCAGGCAACCTTCTAAATACAGATGCATGGTTCTAACATCTAGATTTTGGCTCTTTAACCTTGATTTTAGACTTTCTTTCATTCTGTCTCCAAGTCCAATCATCCTCTCCTAATTCCTCCTTGTCAAGGCTCCTCTCCAGGCTTTTTTTTATCTCTCCTTGCAGCCTGGAAGCTGATTGCAGGCTCTTAACTAAGAGTGCAATGGAGCAATCACGGTATTGGATGTGGACAAAGAGGAGACATGGTTTGAGTTCTCACCTTCAAGCATCTAGAAACGCTGCATATGATGATTCATGGGAAGAGCAGGCTTTTGCAGAAGATGCTGCTGGGCCTCTTGGAGGGTGTATATGGCCTCCAAGGTCTTATTCTTGCAGCTTCTGTAGCAGAGAATTTAGATCAGCTCAAGCTCTAGGAGGTCACATGAATGTCCACAGGAGGGATAGAGCTAGGCTAAAACAATCTCCAACTCCCCATGATGAAATTCTTCATCATGATCATCAAAATAGTCAGAATCTCATTCAAAATCCCTTTTTACCTATGGGTTTTCATTACCAACCTGATGAGGTTCGCAACTTTGTCTATAACCCTAACCCTAATTCTGATCATGGTACTCTCCCATCGCCTTCCTCAACTTCTAGAGTTTCACCTCCACCAACTATTATTAAAGAAAATTTTCCAGAACCAACTTTAGTTCCTCCTTTCTCTTCAGTAACCGTCCAAGAGCACCCCAAGAAGTCCCCTAAGTCATCCCCAAAAGCATGGTCAAACTTGGTTGCAGACAGATATTACCATTTCTCTGATCTAAGGACTGAAGGAGAGAAGAACCCCGGAAAACTAGAATCTGGATGTAGGGTTAAAGCAGATTATGTCCAAACTGATTTATCTGTAAGCTTGAATCTAGTTGTCCGACGAACACGCCCAACTACATCTGGTAGTAAAGAAGAGACTGTTGGTTGCAAGAGAAAGAGAACTGATACACCGACATTACCATTCTTCCTGCGGCCGATTTCAATTGAAAGACATCATCTCCAACCAGCTGAGGTACCTGATCTTAGCCCTAGCTCAGTTGATGATATAGATCTTGAGCTAAGGCTTGGTGACCGTCCTAAGGTAAAGTAGTTTGATCAGAAGACCATACTTAAATGGATTTATAACTGCCTTTCTTCAATCTTATGTTGTCTGTAACCTCATTTCCATTTGATATTTTTCCTTCCCTCCGGATTTCTCAAGAGACTTCTTTGCTTCGAATTTGATGAGTTAGCTCTCTCTAAATCTTTATGATCTCACAGGGTGTAACAAAAAATTATATATATATATATATATATAAATATATATCCATGAAGAGGATTGAAAAGTACTCCTTTCCTGATAGAAATACTATCATCACCATGCATATGATCTTAGCTTGCTCTTGAAAATAATATTGTAGATATAAAGCATAGACAATATTGTTGGTTCAATCGATTTTGTCTATGATATTTGTACTATATATATGTTTAATTTAGAAATCAAGGTCGATAATACCAATGCCTCTTGTTGTTGTTTTTTTTTTTTTTTTTCCCAGTTGTACTGCTTTAGGGTTTCGCAGGTCAAATATATCTTGAATGATTCCATCCTCAATATTAGCTCATTATCTTCTTCTGCTTGGCGTTTTCACTGAAAAAGCACATCAATATATCCATTTCTATGTTCTAATTTGGGTGAAGATTTCTCCTCTGTGCCTGATAACCCTCATTCCATATGTTTTTCAATTCTAATCTGCTGCATGCCTAGAGAGATTTGTAAAGGGTTCCAGCTTGATACCAGTCGTGTCGAAAAGTCAGTACTTGAAGGAATGATTTTGATATATTTGGCTGGGTTTTGACAGAGATGAATATGAAGTCGAAGAAATCTTAGATAGCTAGTGAGCTTTGGAGAGTATGGGTGGAGCGAGAAAGAAGGAAGCCTGAAAGCAAAATGACTAAAAAAAACCTGCATGGAATATCGTGAGCTGGCTCTTTTTCCCATTCAGTACCTCACTGACATTCCATCAGAGGTTTACAAAACTAAAACTAAAAAACTAACCCACAAAACAAGAGTCTGAGCAGAGATGCATGGATATTCAATCAAATTCAAAAGCATATAATGTCAGATACATGGCAACATGGATTCCCTTTTCTCTTGTATTATTTACCCAATATGACCATACTCATCATCATCAGATCTGCTACCCTCTCACATAACTCCACCTACTTGTGTTCTCTTCTCCCACTTTTTCCTCTTAATTTCTTTTTCTAATTCTCTGTCTCTCCCCTTTATAATCCTTCCAAAATTTTGCCACCAACTCCGGGAATCATTACATTTAAGTATTGCAAATAGATATTACAATGTGCTTTTGAATGTTGAAGAGAATATTATGCTATCATGACTTATAGCCGCTATCTACGCATCTTTTGTTCCTTTCTTCTATTGTCTAATCTGATACATATATACCCTTGTAATTACAAAAACGATATCGCCAAATGTAACAATTAATAAAGTATAAACCTTATAGACTTATACGGTTGTTTATAATCATATATACGTACCTCTGAATTATGTGTATCAGATCATCCCATTACCATGAGTTTATATATATATAAGAGGCCAGTAGCTTTGAGAAAAAAAAAAGTATTACAAGTATTGATATTTGAGTCCTACAACAGTTGGATATCACCTCTTAGCAAACTTGGGGTTGTATGCATAAGCTTTCTGTGTGTAATTAACTGGAGTATAAAATAATTAATAGAGTGGTCTTCATCTATTTTCACCAAAGAAGAAAGGGAGTTCAAATCCCGGTGTAATTCCTAACACTAGGTATCTACTTAAAAACGAAAACCAGGCTGTTGCTTTTCTTTCTTTCTTTCTATAAACTGAAGTTTGAAGTTTGATTTTGACATAGCTTTACAGAGGAAGGGGCTAAGCTAGTTAGTATATATACCAAAGTAATTTAAGGGATACCAAACAAATTATTTTCCATTAAAGAGCTTAAGGATTGAAGATTGTTTTAATGATTCGAGGGGCCTTTTCCATGTGGGTGCTTTGTTTTCTAACGATGCATGTGATAGTGAAAGAGAGAGAGGAAGAAAAGAGAATACAAGAGAGGAAAGTGAGATTGCTTGCTTTGGCCTCTACGAAGTTCTACATCTGTGTAAGAGGGAGTTAAGGTGATTGGTTGAGCTTTGTCTTCATTAGGCTAATGAGTTGGATAGGCTTTTGGCTTTGCTTGACAACAACAACGACAACAAGGTGAGTGTCTGTGATAAGTACAGACCACAGGGGAGGGTTTCAGTACTGAAAGTTTAATTGTTTTTTGGAGGAAGGCAGTGGGCAGAGAAACGCACATGGGCTTCAAATGTCGTTTCTTTGTTCCTTTTTTAAGGAGTTGTTAATATAGAATTTGCTGAGACAGAGGTGAAGAGAACGGGAATTGGGAAGTTATTCCTGCGTGGGTTTCTCTGTTTAGAGCATTTTTGTAATACCAAATTATTGTTTAAAGAAATGAGAATTTTGTGGAATAAAATCCAGAGTAATTGGGTTGGTTGTTTGGAAGTAGTTGTTTATTATTGTTTTGACAACTAAGGGTATATTTGCATGGGAAGGAGTTCCCTTCTTCACGAGCAAACTTTCTCTTCCAGATAAAGCTGAGCTAGAATCAATTGCATTCTCTATACCCAACTAGCAACATATCAAATTAATTATGTTTGCATGTTCAAATCGGATCTCATCACTTTCAGAACTATCCATAGTGCTTAAAAGAGACGTTACAAAACCATAATAAATCAAATAAAAGCAAGATTTAACCGATGTCAAATAACATCACATAAACATAATAAACCACAATTCAAAAAGGTAATAGATAATAGAATCTGATATCATATTATTTAACCAATTAATTAACAGTATGTGAAGATATAAATTGAATACAAGGCCATAAGAAATCCAATTTAATATATATATATATATATATCAGGTAAGATTATTTAAAATTCAAAACTATAATATTTTAATTACAAGAGTCTTGTATTTTCAAGTGATCCATGGATATGGACAACGAAAAAGACGAATTAACTCTACATGCAAGGTTCTACTAACACATCAAGGAAGTATCTCAAACTTGCCCATCCATGCTGTACCAAACAATAATTGCAACATATATACCACGGGGATAGATTTTATTACTTGCCTCTCTTGGCAGAGCAATTAATCTTCTTGACAGTGCATTCTTTTGTATGATATAGATATATATAGATGAAGGATTAATATAAATAATTACGACCTATCATAGACATCCCATTACATGTAAGGTTCAAATCAATTGGGCTTGATTTGATCTGATTCGGTCTTAAACTCGAGTGTCTAAATTTTGTTTATTTTTCTTTTTTTTTATTATTATCTTAGCTTTGTTAGTATCCACTAGTTGAATTCATAGGATCGAGCTGATCATAGATGGTAATAAAGTACTGGCATTCATCAAGTAGATAAATGCATTTTTAGTGATAATTTTTTTTTTTATTTGAGACTTTATCACAATTAGAGTTCAGTGCCTAGAAATAATCTTGTAAATCGTCAAGCAGGACATGAACAAACAAAAAAAAAAAGATCAAAGCCACCCATCAGCCAAATTTTCAGCAAATCCTTCTACCAAGTCTCCACACTCAATATATACTGTCACATACACAGACACCATAAAACACAAGTAGCAAGTTCTCAAAAACCATCACCAGCAATTCGATCAAATAAAGAAGAAAAAACTGATTTTTAACACGGGATCATCAGCAACAGTCCAGAAACTTAAGGCAATTAACAATTCTTGAGTGAACAACCCAAACCAGAAACACCATCAGACTCGACGGTTACCACTGTATCCTACAGTCACCAAAATAGTTCCCCCACCACAACAGCCGTCCACTATCGAGACCAATCGAGCTACCCAAATCCTTTCTGCCACCATCATCAACTCCCCACCAAAATTCTCCGTCAAAAAACCAAAAAAAAAAAAAAGCAAAGTCAGAAACAAAAGAAAACCAAAAACAAAAAACAATTTTTTTCTTTTAGGTTTCGGTTTGGTCCTCCTCTAAGGGGTTTCAGGTTTTCAAATTTGGTGATGAGGTAGCCGAGGGCAAGGATAAGAACATACTTCGAAGCAACGACTATCGAAGCAGTGGAGAAAAGGGAGAAAACCATGACTTCGATCTCAGATCTAAGCCAATCTAATGAGTTTCTGGAAAAACTAACCAGATCACGCAAAAAAGGGGACCAAGGCGAGTTTCCAAGTGAAATTTGGGCTTCATCGAAACTGACCTGCAGCGCAGCAATGCAGCTGGAGGTGACAAGCGGCGGCTGACACGGAAGAGTCGCACCGGAATCTGGGAATGTTTTTCTTTGGTCTGGGATCCCGGTGTCCCGTATTACTTTAGAGCCTAGGGTCGGTTATGGGTAAGACTGGAGCGAGTTTTTACTCGTCTCATCGAATCTAACATTTTATTTTTATAAAATTTGAATTTGATTTGGTTTAAAAAATTTTTAATTTTTTTATATTTGAATTTGATCTAATTTAATATTATATTAAATTATATTTAATTTAATTTTATTTAAAATTAATAAAATATTATTTTTAAATATAAATATATAATTATATAAATATATATAAATAAATAATTAAAAAAATAATTTTTATATAATATTAAGTCAAAATGAATTTATTTAAAATTTAAATTTGATTCAATCTCATTTTTTTTTTAATATTATCTAATCTAATTTTATTCTAAATTTAATTTAAAAAAATTGATCTTATAAAACGAATTAAGTCAAAATATCAAAAATTGATTGAATTGTTAATCTTATTTTAGATCTTGATTAATTTAAAATTGAATTAAATCAAATTTTATAAAAAATAAATTTTTTCATGGTTTTTTTTTATTTACAAAACTTAAAATCAAAGTTCTTTTACTTAAAACAAATTTGAGCTCGTTACCACTCTCAACGACATGCGTTGGTGAATTTGGAAACGTTAATAGAAAGTAGTTGGACGTTTTAGAGAGAAAAGCTGAAGGTGAAAATGAATGAAAAGACTTATTTATAGTAAAGGTACACAGCGTTGTGGTTTGTAAGGAAAGATCCAGGCTTCAGCCCATTTTCAACCTGAGACCAGTGCCTGGGACCCAACTTTGACAGATTAAGAGACCTGATGCAGGCCCGGCTCGCGTTAATTTCAGCTTTGGACGATGAAGTTGGGCTGAAAGTCTTCCTATTTGTTTGCCTACATAGTTTTGGACCTCTTTTAGTTTGTGTTTTAACCCAAAGTTTTGGTAATTTCTTTATTTCTTTATCCACTTGTTTATATTTATTTTGCATATTAGAATTTTTAGATTTGGAATGTATTTATAAATTATTTCAAAAGAAGAAAAATTGAAATTGATTTGAAAATAATTTTTGAAAATTAATTTTAAGGTCAAATCATATCAAACCTTTAGAAGATTCAAATCTCAAATTAAATTCTATTAAGCTATTGAAAGATTTAAATCTTAAATTAAATTTTACCAACTTATTAGAAAACTTAATGATTTTTATAAATAAAATAAAATTTCTAATTCTACCAACTATTGAAAAATTTAATTTTCTTCTAAAAATCTCATGAATAAATTTTTGAATAAAAATCTTACCAAACTATTAAATTATATATATCAAAATAAAATATTATCAATCTATTTAAGGATTTTATTAATTGTTTTTAAAAAATAATTAACTCCTAAAGAAAATATATTAATAAATCTGATGATGAAACATTTTCAGTAAGAGATATTAGTCTCCATGAATACTACTGAAATGAGAAACTATTTTTAAGTTGCTACCAAATTATTGGAGTAATTTTAAGAATAATTTTTAATATTAAATTATTTGATAAAATAATAAAAAAAATGTTTTAAAGCTTATATAACATGAAATCAACTGGAACTATCTGTTTGGATGGGTGTTATGAGGGTATTATAACTTTTTTCATATGTAACTATACTTCTAGACCTAGTTCTGGTTTTGTAGACTAGAATTTATATTTTTAAAGATATCTGAATCAAGCTTGGATCTTTTTTTTAAAAGGGAACAGATTTAGTTAGGTAATCAATTATACCTAAACAAAAAGGATTGGTGGTGACTCCTAAATTGTGTCTAGTATTAGGTTCATAGATCTATACGTTATGACAGTTTAGTGACTCCACTGGAGATTTCTTAAGTCGAGTCAATAATTAATTGTATTATCCAAGCCTTAACAAATTTAATGGTTTTACTTTTTTTTACATTTAGTTTTTTTTTTTAACATTTAAAGGTCTCTTTATACACATTGGATTTAACATTTAAGTTATGTCTAGTATTAGGTTCATGGATCTATACGTTATGACAGTTTAGTGACTCCACTGGAGATTTCTTAAGTTGAGTCAATAATTAATTGTATTATCCAAGCCTTTACAAATTTAATGGTTTTACTTTTTTTTACATTTAGTTTTTTTTTTAACATTTAAAGGTCTCTTTATACACACTGAATTATGCATTATTCATAACATAAGCTCTATAACTAAACTTCATCCTTCTAGGAAGGAGTAAAATACCTATACTTTCGTGAGGTTTTATATCTCCACATAAGCTAGTGAAATACTCGAACTCCAATTGAATCTTTTTCACTCGAAACCTACAATGGATGAATATTGAAGTGTCTTACTACTCAATCATGGATAATAGTAGAAAACACTTTAAGAACCTTTAGTTTGGTCCAATATCCTAACCAAGTATATAATGAAATTAGAGAACTCAACCTTAAAGTAGAGCTATGTGGATCCTTTGTGTAAAACATGTTTTTGTATTGATTTTGTATTTGTTGAAATTTTTGTTAAGATAATTTTTTAATTTAAATTTATAAAAAATAATTTTTTTCAATTTTTTTTTTACTTAAATTAAGTGAGATTTTGAGTTGAATTTTTTTTTTTTTTTTTGCATCACATGATATTGTTTCATTACAAACATGCATATATCATCCAGGTACAACCATTATTTCACTTTCCATGTATATAAAAAAAAATGTGAATGTATAAACATTAATTAGGGGCAACTTTTCTTTTTTAGTTTTGACTTAATTGAAAATGAATCTTGATTTTCATTATATACATTGTTTCATTTGTGCTATTAGATTTTGTATATAATTTTGAATATTAATTTTTTATTTTCATTATGTAATGGATACATGTGTTTGCACATTTTTTTTGCATGAAAGTATCTTTGTATGTACATTATTTTATTTGTTTGGGCCAATATTTGCTCTCTTTACTTTTATATAAAATTTACAATGAACCATTTTTTGGCATACATATAATTGTACACACAATTTTTCATCCATGTAAACATTATTATTTGTATATTGTTTCATTTGTTTACGGTAGTTTTTGCTCTCTTTAGAATTTTTACATTTGTATATACATTTCTTTTCATTCATGTAAACATTATTGTATGTACATTATTTTGGGGGAATTTTGTTTTCTTTAATCTTGTATGTAGTCTAATTGGAAATGAATTCTTGTATTTTGTTATGTATTATGCCTTTGGAATTATACATAACTCTTTTTTTCTTCTATGTAAATATTTTTATATGTATATTAGTTCATTTGTTAGGGGCAATATTCATTATCCTTAGTTTTGTCCTTAGTTTAGTTGAAAATGAACTCTTGCTTTATTTGTCTAAAAATGTTTTTTAAGCATTGCAATATTTTGCCTCGAATTTAAAGGGCTTTGTAAATACTGAAAATTATTTCTTTCATCTTTTGAGTTTAAGAATGTTTGACAATGGAAATCCACATTTTTTCCTTAATTAAAGAAAATGATTTTTAAAAAAATAAAAGTAAAATCCTTGTGTGATGACAATCTTAAGGAAATTAGTGATTAGTATAAAAAATGAACACATCTAGTCGTTTCACTAGCCATTTCATATTGAGCTATCTCATATTAAGAACCACACCACTTAGAAAACTTGAATTTCTAATATTTATAAACTTTATTTTCACTTGACTAAGACCATGATCTTCATTAAGGTTACGAGCATTGAAAGGGATGATTAATTTGCAAAATCATTTTGAAAATTCTTTATAAGCCAATACATGAAGTACTATTTAAAAGATTTTGATTTGTGGTAGTTTGATAAGTGTTGAAACTATTTCAAACACATCAATATCCTTTATCAATATCCTTTATCAACATTTTAACCTATGTAACATTCTTGTTCTTTACCCACATATTAGGGAAAATTTATCAAAAGAGCCAAATTATTTAATGTCCACAATATTTTTTATTGTGATTGACATGACATTTATTGTCATTGAATGAAGATTGCATGAACAACCTGAGTGGATTTGAAAATGAAGATTGCTACATTGGGCTTTCGCTTGATTAAAAAGTTGAGATTATGCATTTTGAGTATGAATTTCGAACAAAAAGGAAAAAAGAAAAAAAAAGAAAAAAGATGAAAAGAAAAGAGTTAATTGTAATATCATGCATGTGACATTCAAATGAATGCAAAATCAAAAAGAAAAGAAATTCATCTCCTGAGAATTGCTTTTTAACGGAAGCATCCATGTTTGAAATGATAAATGCCATTTTTCATTATTACTTTCACAAAATAAGAAATCATCCATTTGTTTACTCTTTTTGAGCCTATTAAATTTTTTTCTTCTGAATGAACTCTAACCAAGGATCACTCTTTACATTGAGGGGTAAGTTCAAAAAAAGATCTTATCAAGATAGCATTGGATCATACATTAAGCACTAAAAAAGATACCTTATGTTAAGGGACAAATTTGAAGTAAGTTGAGTTCTAAAATTTTGAACTAATCTTGTAAAAAAATGAAAACATGCAAGGAAAAAAAAAAGAAAAAGAAAAGAAATGAGAACAAAAAAAGAAAAAAAGATATGAATAGATGAAAAACATGTTTGGGAAGTAGAAAGGACAAATGTCTTTATAAAAAGAAAATAATCCTTAGTTTAATTATCTTTAAACACATGTTTTGCCCATATTATCTTTTCTTTCTAAATCCTAAACCCTAACCTAAATTACGTCTTTTGAAAAATCTTTTTTGATCATATATAAATACCTATGTTGGAAAGTTTATTCATTAGAAAATCATTATATTTGATTTTAGATGAATTTTGAATTTTTAAATGCATGGTGAAACAATCCAAAAAAAGCGAAAAGAATGAATGAAACTTTAGGGTGAAAACTTGAAAATGAGTAATCTTGGGCAAGAATGAAGTTTTGAAAGTGACTTATGACTTTTTATGCGTTAAGGATGAAGCAAGAAGCACCGAGAAAAGAATATTTTAAATAAATGAAGACTTTTTAAAGGCTAAAAAGGATCAATCTCACTTTGAAGCTTCTTTTTAAATTTTGAGCCTTGTTTTTATTTCATACCTAAAGTTTTGAGCTTGCTATAACTGGTCTTAATATTTGTTAAAAAACCACAAATTAATAACTTAAAAGAGTGTCAAAGTGGATTACACTTTTAAAAAGAACTGTCATTTATGAGCCTTAATGAAGAACCATTATTATTTTTTTTTATCCTATGACAAAATCTTTTTTGACAATTAAGATTCTGATGTGACATGCCATTACATCTTTTTGGAAAGACCAAATTGTGATTCACCCAATTCATTATAGCTAGTAATCACTAGTTCTTAAGAGATTTGATCACATGTCTTTAAAATGAAAAATTGATTCAACTTCTTCTTGATCATGAAAAATAAGTTATGTGGGGTAAATTTTTGTTGTTATTCAATAAGTTTAGGATGAGAATATGAACATTTTATAAAATGAGATTCTAATGACCTTTTTGGGGCAATTGTTGTTGCATTCTTTTGTGAGTTTTGAAAGAAAACACTCGAATTTGAATTGTTACATTGTGATAAATGGAAGACAAATGGTTTCTAAACCAATATAAGAAGAGTGACTTTTTTAGGGCAAGTAGAATCTATGTATTGAATATTGTATATGCATTATTTTTTGAACAATGCATTTACATTATTTTTTAGTATTGCATTTGTATTATTTTGTGAATATTTGAATCTTTGTTTTGATAATTGCATTTGTATCAAGGTTTGGACATTCATTTGCATCATATAGCAAACATTTGAATTATGGTTTAAAATATGGCATTTGCATTATTTTTAAGGATATGCATTTGCATCATTTAGTGAGAATATGAAATGTTGCATTTGCATCGTTTAGAAAGCATTTGCATAATTATCATGGCATTCATTGCATATAAAAATTTGACTTTGGTGAGACCTTAGAAATTTTCATAAAAAGAAATCTTGAACTTTTGAATCCTTAAATGATAAAAGCTTTTCAAAATACGATTTTGAATTCTTGAATGAAGGGAGTTTTTTCTCTATGAGATTTTGATTCCTTGAATGAAGAAAACTTTTAAGAATAAGATTTTGAATCCTTGAATAGGGAAAATCTTTCGTTATGAGATTTTTGGACAAGGAAAACAATTCAAACTTTTAAAATGGTAGAACCTTTGTTTGTAAAAGCTTTTATCAAATATAGACATGATTTATAAGACTTTCAGGCATAATCTATAAAATCTTTTGGTACTTTTTCAAAATTTTTATATTGTGAAGCATTCGTTTTGAAAGAACTTTTTCAATGTTGAGAATGATTTGTAAGACCTCTAAGCATAATTTCTAAAATTTTTAAATTTTTAGCTTTCAAATGCAAATCTTTGAGTTTTAAATGAGAATATTTGAATTTTGGATATAAATCTCTAAGAATTTCAATTGCAAATATTTGAATTTTGGATGTAAATCTCTAAAATTTCAAATGAGAATCTTTGAAATTTTGAATGAAAATTTTTAAAATCTTAGATATGAATCTTTAAAATTTTTCGAATGAAAATATTTGAATTTTGGATGTGAATCTCATGAAATTTTTTAATGTGAATATTTGAATTGTAGATGTAAGCCTTAAAGTTTTTTATATGAATCCTTAAACTTTTTAAATGTGAATCTTTAAATTTTAAATATGAATCACTAACAAAAATTTTTGAATGCGAATTTTTTAAATTTTAATGTGTGTCATAACGTCTAGATCCGAGGATCTATTGCTAGACATTGACTTAAGGAGTCGCCACCAATCTTTTTTATCTAGGTGCGATTGGCCACCTAAGGAATCTATTTTTTTAGGGAACACCTAAATTTAAGGGTCCTTAAGAGAGTAGGTTCGGGTCTACTAACCAGAATAGGGTTCAGGAGTTCGATTACGTGTGAGGAAGGTTATAGCACCCCCACAACGCCCATCAAAAGATGGTACAAGCTTAATTTTGTGTTATCCAACAAGCCTTAAAATTTTATCAAGTAATTAATTATTAAAAATTATTCTCAATTGACTCTAATACTTTTAGCAGAAAATTGAAAAAATTTCCTCACCTCAAGAGTATGCAAGAAAACTACTGTTTCACTTGCAGAGGCTCCATCGTCGGATTATTTAAAAAAAAATAAAAAAGAAAAAAATGACTGCTTTTATGCAGGGAAAATTGATACTTTCAACTTTTCCCTAAAATATTTTTTGAAACTCTAATTTTGAGGAAAATTGATAGTTTCAACTTTTCCTCAAAATCTTTTTTTTTTTAAGAATTTATTTTTTAAGAAAAATTGATACTTTTAACTTTTTCCTAAAAATATTTTTTAGAAAGCTTGTTTTCAAAGAAAATTGATACTTTTAACTTTTCTTCAAAATCTTTTTTTTTGAAAATTTATTCTTAAGGAAAATTAATACTTTCAATTTTTCCTCAAAAACCTTTTTTTGAAAATTTATTTTTAAGAAAAATTGATACTTTCAACTTTTTCTCAAAAATATTTTTTTTTGGATTTTATTTAAAGAAAATAAAATAATAAAAAAAAATAAAAATGAAAATAAAAATAAAGAAAAGTAAAATAAAAATAAAAGAATATCAAACAAATCTAATCTAATAATAATAATAATAATAAATAAATAAATATATAAATATATATAAATATATAAAAAATAAAAAAATAAAAAAAAACCTGAAACGGCTCGGTTGATGGCTTGGCTCGGCTCGGCTTAAGGAAGAAAAATGGCTCGAAGAAACGGCTCAGGGGTGTCGACTCAGCTCGGCTAACGGCTCGGAGAAGCGGGTTGAAAGCGGGTCCACGCTCGGGTCGAGTCACCCGATTTCAAAACGCGCGGATCCTTTAGGTTACTTAACGTAAAAACGATGTCGTTTTAGAAGGGTATATAAGGCTAATCGTTTTTTAGCAGAACCCTTCTTCTCTTCTCTCTCTTCCCTTATTTTTTCTCTCTCTTTTCTCTAGAATCTGAAGAACTCTGATTGAATATTCACCGGATTCTGAAAATTTTCGCAAGAATATGAGTTTTTTATCGAAAGTTCACCAAAAAATTGATCGGTTTCTGGAGATATTGCTGAAAACTGGGAAGTTGGCTGGAAACTTCAAACTTGGCCAAAATATCTGTCAAAAAATTTAATATTCGTCGAAAAATTCAACCGGAATCTGGAAATTTTCCAAAAATTTTCAAAAAAAAAATTCGTAACAATTCCCAAAAAATTCCTACCGATTCTTAGAACTATCTTCACGCTTCTAAACCTTTTCTTAGCTTTTAAACCTTTTGTGTGTTCTTTCCTCTTAGCCAATAACTCTTTTCTCTGTGTTTTTCCTTTGATCCGAGGGTTCTTTTATAGGAATTGATCAGAAGAGTTTCTAATCAATCCCAACTTCTCTTTGGATTGAGATTCAATCATTGAATCCAATATGGACTTTGATTGAATCCCAATTCACGGTAGGATTCTTCAAAATTGTTCGAAAAAGAAAATAAAAAATCAAATAAATAAAATAAAAAATATATATTAACAGATAATTAAAGAAAAAAATCAGATAAATAAAAATATTAATAGATAAAAATAATACTAGATAAATTACAATAGATAAATAATAATAAATATATAACTAGATAAATAAAATATATATTAACATAAAAAATTAAAAAAAATAAATAGTAATAATAAATAAATAACAGATACATAAGATATAAAGAAATGTATATAATATAAAATAAAATAAATAATAAAATATAAAATACAAAATAAATAAAAAAATAAGGTGGACCTACCCATTTGGACCAGGCCCAAATGATCTGGGCCTGGACCAAATTGGGTGTCTACAGCTGCTCCATTTTGCACATTTTCTGTGAAACAAAAATTACGCAAGGACGTAGACACCCATTCACGACTCAACTTGACCCTTTTTTTTTCTTTTTTTGTGTTAAAGATTTTATCAGAACTCTTCTAAGTAGAGGCTCAATGACTTTGAAGATGAATAAAGCTCATCTAATCAGAAGCTCAACGACTTTGAAAAATAAATAAAGCTTCTATAATCAAAGGCTCAACGACTTTGACAAATAAATAAAGCTCCTCTAACGACTTTGACAAATAAATAAAGCTTCTCTAATCAGAGGCTCAACGACTTTGAAAAATAAATGGCTCCTCTAATCAGAGGCTCAATGACTTTGGAAAAGTAAATGGCTCCTTTAATCAGAGGCTTAAGAACTTTTGAAAAGTAAATGGCTCCTCTAATTAGAGGCTCAACAACTTTTGAAAAAGTAAAATGCTCATTGACAATCATGTCCAAAGAAGTTAAAGATCGTATTTGAAAGAATTTCAGGAGATTATGCACAAAGGTCTTATAAATCAGCCCTGATACCAAGAGACATCCTATGTCAAGGATTAGAAACTTACCTGACAAGCTTTTCCTCAAATTTGAAAATGTCTTCACATCTGTCTTCTTTATGTGGGATTTTGAAATACTCCGGCTTCTTGAATTTATATAGTATATGCTATGTAATGTATATGAAATTCAATGCATGTTATGCAAATGTTGGCTAATTAACTCCTATTCAATTGTTGTACTCAAGTTTCTCAAGCTCTTTTCTTGGGCCCCGAACTCTTTGATTCTTCAAAAACTAGATTACACTGCTCTTCTAAGATTGAGCCAGTGTAGCTCTCAATCACCTCTTCCGCTCACATTCTTTTTGTAAAAAAAATCTCCTTCCAAATTCAATGTCTTTATCAGGAACTGAACATCTCAATCATGCCTTTATCACTCTTGACTTATTCAATGTAATGTAAAAATCTTTCATGCCATTATTCATTCATCAATCATTATTTCAAACTCAAAAAGTAAGAATTCATTTGCACATTTCTTTCATTGTAGGGTATTAAGAAGAAAAGAATAAGAATGGTTGAGAAACAGTCACCAAAAAAGACACAAAGAGTGAAATAGAATGTCTTTTATTAGCAAAATGTTGGCAAACTTTGGCCAAGAAAGAATTACAAGGATAAATGAGGGGGCAAAGCCCAAAAATGAACAATCGGATAATCATGATAACACATCTCAAGATTTTTTCTGAAAATCCAACCCTCTGATGTTTTTAACAACTTGGAGCTCCTCCGAATTTGCTAGTCTCCATGCCAGCAAATTTTCAAATTTGATGTCATATTCTCCTTATCTAAGCTACCTTTTCAGGTTTTTAACCTAGATAAACCCCCTATGACTCAAACCGCCCTTTTAGGATTTTCGCCTTGAGTCCTCCTTTTTCATTCACTCTTTTTTTCTTTTTTCATTTTTTTCCATTTTTTTTATTTTTTCTTTAAGCATAGTATTTCTTCACAGCATTAGAATTTATAGGATGGGGTAAATCATTTCCATCCATTTCAGTCAGTATCAATGCTCCACCCAAGAAAACCCATTTCACCATATACGGTCCTTCCCAATTCAGAGTCTATTTTTTTCTACTATCGTGCTTGATTGAGAGAATTCTTTTCAAGATCAACTCTCCTTATCGAAAGTAATGGGGTCAAATCTTCTTATCATGAGCCCTCATCATTTTTCTTTGATATAGCTGACCATGGCATAGTGCAGTCAATCTCTTTTCTTCTATGAAATTTAACTGCTCATAGCATTTTCGAATCTATTCAGCTTCTTTCAACTCAACTTCTTTTAGAACCCTCAGGGAGGGAATCTTTACTTTCACTAGTAGTACAGCTTTCATCCCATAAACCAAAAAAAATGGGATTGCCCCAGTAGAAGTACAAACTGACGTTCGATATGCATGCAACGCAAATGACAACTTCTCATGCCAATCTTTATAAGTGTCAGTCATCTTTTTCAAAATCTTTTTTATGTTCTTATTGGCTGCCTCAACTGCCTTATTAATTTTCGGATGGTATGGTGTCGAGTTATGATGCTTGATCTTGTATTGAGCACATATTTCTTGCATCATCTTACTATTTAGATTCTTGGCATTATCTGAAATAGTTTTCTCTGAAAGTTCATATCTATAGATGATCTTTCTCTTTATGAACTTGCAAACTACAGATCGTGTCACATTCGCATATGATGCTGCCTCTACCCATTTTGTGAAGTAATCTATCATCACAAAAATGAATTTATGCCTGTTAGAAGCCTTTGAGGTGATTGGACCAATGACATCCATGCTCTACATTGAGAATGGCCATGGTGGTGCCATAACATGCAAAACAGATGGCAGAGAATGGATCTTATCAGCATATATCTGGCATTTATAGCATTTACGAGCATAGTCAATACAATCATTCTCCATTGTCAACCAGTAATATCTTACTCTCATGATCTATCTCGTCATCATATGTCCACTGGTATGTGCCTCACATATTCCATCATGTACCTATTCAATGGTATATCTTTAACATCTAGCTTGATGGGTTGAATGTCAGTATTGTCATTAATTCGAATCATTGTAGCCAGAGTAGCTAATGCATCAACAATCAAATTCTCTTCTCGAGGTAAGTGGTGTAGACATCAATTTCGTCCCCAAATAATAAATAAAAATAATAATAATAATATACGAAATATAAAAATAATATAAAATAAAAAACAAAAAAAATACCAAAAAAAAAGAACAAAAAATAGAAAAATCAAAGATGACAGTGGTGCCATTCCCGGTACCACTGCCACCAGACCCTACACCCGACCATTCTGATCATCAGACCCTACCCTTCACCCCTCTAATTACTCCTTTCATTGACAAATGTCAAATAAGACAGAAATGAACAAAAGAGGCATGGGGCTCGTGTTTACATCTCGTGCCGAGCCCCATACCCTTTCATCCAAACACGTATGGCTGGAGCTCTATAAATAGAGCTCCTAGCGAAGCCAAAACAGACAGGAGGAAAGAGGGGGAGATTCTGTCAAAAATAAAAAAACCCATAAAAAAATCAAACAGTCCTTTCCACAGGGAGGAACCCAGCGCCGAGAATCCCTGTACAAAGAAAAAATAAAGTCAGTTTCCAAAACAAAAAAGCCAGAATACAAAAAAAAAAATCTGACCAAAACTTCATTAGCAGATCTAGGAAAGTGAGGACACTTTTTGGTGAAAGGGACCTCAGATCTGAACTCAAGAGGTCAAGGGAAACATTTTGATATTTTTTAGAATTTTTTGACAACCGTCAACAGTGGCCGGTGATCGGCGAACGACGGAGGCAACGACAGAAGAACGGTCGACCGGCCATCTGTGTTTGATCGAAGAGAAAAAAAATGAAAGAAAAAAACATTTTTTTCTGAAAAATGAAAGGAATGAATGAAATTTCTTTTTTTAACTTTTATATAAACTGTCAATAGCCAAAACGACGTCGTTTCAATAAAAGCCCAAAATGACGTCGTTTAGGCCAAGGAAAATCCGCGCGTTGACCCGGACCCGACTCAAGATTCGCGTAACTGACCTGCTAACCCGGTTTCTCAGCGGCTCTGAACCGGTTTGATCAGACCGAACCGAACCGTTACCTTGGACTGGCCTGAACTGCGCCTCAATCAGCTCAACCAAACAACCACTGAACCGAACCTTTTCGGTCCAACGGAACTGCCGTTGATCGGACCGTTGATCGATCCGGTTCAAGTAAAAAAATTTTTTTTTTTAATTTTCTAATTTTTTTTATATATTATTATTTTTGTTATTTTAGGTATTTTTACATATTTATACATGATAAGTTCTTAAATTTGTTATGATAGATTTTTAATTGTTTTAATAATAATAAAATTGAAAACAAGTAATAATTAAAAATACATATTAAAAATGCTAAAAAAATTATTATTATTTTTCTTGCTTAGATGTTAGAGGGAATAAAAAATATTTTTCTAAAGAAATAATTTCGCCTAGATGTTGGAGAATTATTATTAATAATTTTTCATAAAAAATAAATATAAGAAAATTTTAAATTAATTTTTAAAAATCATTAAAATCGAACTTGCTTCAAAAATTCGTCTAAATGTTGGAGATTTTTAGAGATGTTCATATTTTCTAAAAAAAACAAAACCTTGAACACTAATTTTGAATTTTAAAAATTCTAGGTTTCTAAAACTCCAAAATCTTAAAACCAAACCCTAAAACCCTCAAAACTTAAATCCAAACCCTTAAAATCCAAACCTTCAAAATCTTGAAACCTTAATCTTTAAAACGTCTACGCAAACCCTTATTCAAAACATTCTGAAAATCTTAAGGACACATGTGAGAATCTCATGTGAAATGATTTGTTCCCGAATGCTACCTAGATGATGGGGTATTTAGGAAACTTTATTTCATTAAGTTTTTCATACAAGTTCTTAATTCGCATTAATAATAACTTTAGTAAATAAAAAGTATAATAGTAAATTGAGATCTTAAATATAAACAGTCGCACCTAAGCTTTGCCTAGATGTTGGAGAGTTGGGGTGGTCTCATTATACTTAAGAACCCAACTTTAAAATTGCATCTCATTCCACATAACATTCATTAGCATACATACGTTAGCATGATTATCATCGATAATTGCTGGCATTATTCTCTCTTTAATTTATTGTTTGATGATAAAATATTTTACAATAAAAAAAGAATAACATGTTTTAAAAAAAAAGTTGTGATACTACAAAATAAAATAAAAATAACATTTCGAAAGAAATAATTCTTGGTACTCTGCCTAGATGCTAGAGAGTCACTAACAATTATTTTCTATAAAGATTGTTATTTCATTTTAAGAATTATTGTGTTAAATCTTAGGTGAAATGAGTTATTTTAAATTCTGTCTAGATGATGGAGAATTTTAAGATAATTCTTTAACTTAAAGATTTTTTCAATAGTTCTAAATAAATATTTTAGCAAAATTTTATTTTTTTTTCAAATGAAGGGAATTAGTGTTAAATTTCAAATTAAAATTGTTTTTATACAATAGCGAAAATAGGGCGTAATCAAATGGTACCAATTTATAGGCGTTGTGGGGGTGCTAATCCTTCCTCACGCGTAACCGACTCTTGGACCCAACTTGATTTTTCGTAGACCGAAATTTATCTTTTTGATAAACTTTAAACCTGTTTTTATAGTTTTATTAAAAGGATAAGCTTTTGGGTGGCCAATCACACCCTAACAAAGATTGGTGGCGACTTTCCCTCCATTTACTTCAATTTTAAAACATCATTTTTATGTCTGACGGTCCCAAAACCGTTACAACAGCTTGGCGACTCCACTGGGGACAAAATTCGAGAGTCAAGCCAAAACTTTTAATTATGCGCTATTAAGAATTGTTGGATTTAATTGGTTTTATTTGACATTTCCTTTAATTTTCTTCACCTTGATTTTTCAAAAAAAAAATATTTGTTAATGAATAAAACAAATTGTATGTTAGTTATTAATTTATTTTGATTTTGTGGTTATGATTTATTCATGTTATTTTAATTAATACATTATTGTGCACATACTTTGCATATTCATGCATGAGCTCTAGACCCGGGCTCTATCTATTTTAGGAGGAAGTGAAATAGCTATGCTCTTGTGAGGTGATAACCTCCGTATTTGCTAGCGAAACATTTTCACTCAGATTGAACCCGTTCCGTTAGCAACCTGTAATGGTGAGGATCGGGGAGCCTTATTAGTCTATAATGGACAATGATATGAGGAATAGTCTGGGAACCTTTAGACGCGTAAATCTTAACCTGGCATATAGTGAGCCATAAAGCTCAACTTTAGGATAGAGCCATATTGTCCATTCTACGAGAAAATTACCTAAATTAGGACACTATGTATATTCTGTTATGACGTATGTTATGCTTGTTCATTCATTTACTCATTTTTGTTTATTTGTTTTATTTACATTATGGATTTGTTTAATTTTTTTGTTGTCTTCAATTTTGTTGCATGCATCATATAGGTACCATATTTCTAGAAGGTATTGTTTTAGACCCATCTTTAGCAAGAAAAACTTTCAGAAAACCTAAAGGATGTCATCCATGTGTAAGAGCTACTTAGAGGTCAAGAGCCATTCAAAAGGTACTTAGAGGAAGGAAGGAGATTGTTTAGTAGATGGTCACATATCGGTGCTACCACAGTCTATGCATATGGATCTCATCAGAATAATATATCAAAATTGAAAGCCATTTGGAAACAGTGGAGAACAGAGAGAAAGGAATATTTTTCTAAAAAATACGGGTATGTGGCACTACTTATGTCAGTAAAGGTTGATGAATAGTTGATGAGAGCCGTAATACAGTTATGGGATCCATCTTATCGATGCTTTGTATTCAACCAAGAAGACTTGGCCTTCATGATCGAAGAATATTCTTTTTTACTCTGGATAGAGTCTACCAATCAAGATAAAATCTATTGGAAAGAGCATAAGACTACCAGATATAGAAAGAAGTTAGCTAGGATCATGCAAGTGGAGGTTGAAGAGATGACAAGCACAAGAAAGAAAAAAATGGGGTTGAGACCATTCCATCAGCTTTTTTACTCGAGTACATAAGAAAGTATATTGATACTGATTAGGGGTTGGATGTGTTTACTTTGGCCGTCTATGGATTGATGATATTCCTTAAGGTTTTAGGATATATAGAAACATCAGTGATTGATTTCTTTGAGCAATTAGATAAAGGTATAAACCCTTCACTAACTATTTTGACAGAGACTATTAGATCACTTAATTTTTATCAAAGAAATGGTGAAAAATAATTTATGGGGTGTGCTCAATTACTTTTTGTCTGGCTCAGAAGCCATTTTTGGGGAAAAGAAAAGCATCATTTTGGCCATTTTTCATTTACTTCAGTCCTATCAAAAAGTTTATTGCTAAAGAATGGAGGAAAGATTGGACAAAAGGTCAATGGTTGGCATTCTTTCTGAAGCTCATTAGTAAGGATGTAACATAGAGGGCACCATAGATGCTTCCAATGGCCATCTTATATAGTTGTGGAGATGATTCATGGGTACTTTATTAGGAAAATGGGTGGCAGTGAGTTACGTGCCCCTTATGGTTTAAAGACAATATGACTCACGGTAATTTATCCCTATGACTCATGGACTCAGTTAACTCGAGTTCGATTATGGGACATCCGGTTACGTGAAAAAAGTTTGTGAAATCATCAAAGCATGGAAGCAAGTCAACCGAATGAGTTCAGCTAGATTTACAGCTAATGTTGTAGAAGGTTACCTTTCCTTAAGGATAAAAAAGGTTAACGAAATTAAGCCTCTACCAGTCGATGTTTCAGAGAAGTTGCCATCTCTTATTTTAGTACCAGTATTATCAACTTTTGAGATCACTCAACGAGAGTTTAAGATTAAAAAGAAAAGGTTAGAGAAAGAAAAGATGGCCATGATGGATCAGGTCAACCAATTAAGATATGATTTGATGATGAGAGATGATGCAGTACAGAAGTTGACTAAAGAATGAAAAGTATTGAAAGAGGATCTACAAAATCTGCATCAAGAAAATAAAAATTGAGATTGGATAGTAAACCTTTGAAGGGATCTAAGAAAGATGTGGAGGAACTACGAGATATGGTGGAATATTAGAAGAACAGAGCTCGAGAGAACAAAGAAATAATCTCTACACTCATCAAAGAACAGCATAAATGGAAAAAAAACTTTCAGGAGCTTCTGAAAAGGTAGTAAGGCACCAAAGAGAAAGTAAAAAGCTAAAAGCTGAACTAAAGAGGGAACAAAGCAAGAACTTCAATTTGCAAAGTGAGAAAAAAAGTCTTAGAGCATGAATTAATGAGCTTGGAACTTTAATTGACAAGCAATCAGAGTCACATAGACAAGATTTTGATTGAGTGGCAAGATAGAGAAGATTATTAGGTTCGCATTTGCTATATGGAGGTAGATGTTCGAGAAATGTGGAGAGCAGAAAGTTTAAGGAGGCAGCAATACATCGAACATCTGACTATTCAAATCTACAAGGTTGTTCGAAAAGCAAGCAACATGGTTGAAAAGGCGAAAGCACTGGAACGAGAGATTGTACCAACCCAAGGCCATAGTCAAAGATTATTGCACTTTTTGTATGAAGCTAGGGAGCAATATGCTCAAGTCAAATGTTTTTATGGCTTTAATGTAAGAATGATCAGATGATGTATAAAGATTCCCGTGGTTAATGAAAGTTTTTTTTTGTTTCGATCGATCCAAGACAGTACCCTAATTTGCATTTCATTCATTTCATGCATTCATTTCATACTAACAATAATATCAACGACAGTATATCATGCGATCTAATTCATGGTTAATAAACTAAGGTTCAAGGATAGCAAAGCCAAGGAACCAAAATCTATCAATTTCGCATAGATATAATACTCGTTCTCAAACTCTAGCCATGGAAGAAGAGAATACAACTAGATTTGAAAGGGTCAAAAGGGCACAGGAGAAAATATGAGAAAGAGTGATGGAAATACAACAAAGTATCGAAGCACAAATGACTGAATTAAGACAACTGTTGCTTGGTTCAATGAAAGGAAAAAGAGTCGTTGGCGCGTCAAAGACAATAGATGAGGTTAATATAGAATAGCCATTATACCCTTCGGGATTCACTTCGCCTCAGGTTCAAGTTCAAGTTTCTCAGGGTATGCACATACAACCACTAAGTGCACAACCTTACCCCTATGTCAATCATTCTGCAAATCAACAACCGACCCACTTGAATACCAATTTGAGACCCATCTTAGTCGATCCCATCATGGTACCAAATCTTGACGACCCTGTTGAACAAGAGAAGTCTCACGAAATGTCAGAACCTATTATAAATTTAAAAATTCAAGATAAATATGACCAACTCGAAGAAAGGCTCAAAACGGTTGAAGGTAATGACATTTATGGGGTTATTGATACCAATGAGCTCAGCTTAGTGCCTGACTTGGTTATCCCACCAAAATTCAAGATCCTAAATTTTAAGAAATATGATGGGACAAAGTGTTCTTCTGCTCATATCACCATGTTTTGTAGAAATATGACAGGTCATACCCATAACGATAAACTATTGATACATTATTTTTAAGATAGTTTGACTGGTTCAGCAGCTAAATGGTATGTACAGTTAGATCAAAGCAAGATCAATTCATGAAAAGACTTGGCCAAAGTTTTTCTTACCTAGTATAAGCACATCTTGGATACTGCCCCTGATAAGCTGTCATTGCAAAATATGGAGAAAAAATCGATGAAAACCTTCAAGGAATACGCTCATCAGTGGAGGGATGTAGCAGCCCAGATTCAACCATCATTGATGAAAAAAGAGATAACCGTGCTATTCGTCAATACACTGAAGGCCCCGTATTATGATAGATTGGTAGGGAATGCCACGAAAAACTTTTCTGACATGGTAATATTAGGAGAGATGATAGAGAACGCTATCAAAAGTGATAAAATTGAAGGGTCTAAAAAGAAGACAGTAACTTTAAAAAAGAAAGAGTAGGAGATACATGCTGTCACTCACAAAAATTCCTCACACTATCTTTTTGTCTTGTATAATCCATATCCCACTTACTACCCTACCACAAACCAAATCTCTCAACAACCATACCATTATTGAGCACCCCAACAACCGTTACCCAGGCCAAGTTTTAGCCCTCAACCATCCAATTACACCTCTGCACCTCCAGCTTGATCGTTTACCTAACCAACCTACCTAAACAGCAATAAAAAAAACTCACAGAATAGTAATAATCGGGAAAGACCTTATTTTGACTTAATTTTCATGTCTTACATCGATTTGTACCCTCAATTAATGAGAGGCCACCTTGTCGCTCCTACTTATGTGAAACCATTGAGACCACTTTATTCAGGTTAGTATGACCCTAACGCCAAGTGCGACTATCATTACAGAGTTACAAGACACTCTACTGAAAATTGAACGGCATTTAAACACAAGGTGCAAAGTTTGATAAATGATGGGCTTTTATCTTTTGATACTAAATTCAAGTCAAATGTCAGTGGAAATCCTTTGCCAGATCACACCGAAAGGAAAATCAATATGGTGGGTAAAAAAAAAATGTGAAGATCAAAAGATGCACGGATAAAATGATGACCTTTTTTGAACGAGTGTACGACTGTTTATATGAGACGGGCATGATTCAACCGTTATTTTTGGATGATAATGGCAGTCATGAAGACCCTAACCATTTTGTAAATATCATGGAAAAACGACTGGACATTCGATCCAAAGTTATGAGATCTTTAAGCAAACATTGTAGAGTTTGATGGATAAGGCCATCATGAATTCTATGATGAATATGATGAAAATAGTGTGAATACAATGGGTGACGAGCGTCCTAGCAAGTCTTTTATCCCTAAACCCCTCACTGTTTACTATGATGAAAAACCAGAGCCCCTAACTGAGAAAACTATCTTCTCTCTCAGGATACCAATGACCATTCATGTCTCTAGTCCATTCCCTTATCAAACCAACAAAGTAGTCCCATGGCGATATGATTATGATATAGTGATACGAGGGCCTAATATGACCTTGAATAATCCAAGCGTAAAAAATACCGCCAATATAACGGGAATAGGAAGAATGACCTGAAGTGGTCGAATTTACACTTTTGAAATGTCAGAAAGGGCCAAAAAAAGGAAAGGTAAGATAGAAGAAAAAGACGCAAGGGAAAGCCAAGATTCTCAACTGGTGATAAGCTCAAAAGTTCAAGTTAATAAACCGATATCAGAAAAAAAAGCTTGTGAGTTTCTAAAGATCATCAAACACAGTGAGTACAATATGGTGGATTAGTTAAATAAACTGTCAGCTCGTATTTCCTCACTGTCTCTACTACTGAATTCTGAGCCGCATAGGAATGCTCTGCTGAAAGTGCTCAACCAAGCTTATGTCGAGCATAACATTTCTGTTGAGAAGATAGACCACATGGTTGGGAATATTATAGCCCTGAATTTTATCACCTTCAATGATGATGAAATATCTCCGAAGGGATGTGGTAGTGTTAAGGCCTTACATGTTATTGTCAAGTATAAGTCTCACACTATGGCCAAAGTGCTGATTGACAATGGATCATCTATCAATATTATACCTCTGACGACATTGTCAAAGCTTTCAGTGGATCTCTCTCACATGCGAAATAGCCATATGATTGTAAGAGCATTTGACGGAGACGTAAAGAAAGAGAATTGGCAATATAGAGATCCCATTATAGATTGGGCCTTGTACCTTTAATATCATATTTCAAGTAATGGACATAACTTCAGCATATAGTTATCTACTTGAAAGACCTTGGATTCACACGATCGGAGCTATACCTTCATCATTACATCAGAAGGTAAAATTCATCATAGAAGAAAAACAAGTCTATATGGATGGTGAGGAGGACTTGTTGGTAACAAAAACCTTAACAACTCCTTACTTTGAGAAAACAGAATAAGCAATTGAATGTTCTTTCAAAGCTTTTGAAGTAGCAAATGCTACTTACATAAGAGAAGGGTCAAGGATGTCGATCTCTCAATTGTCAAAAGCTACCAATATGATGATCAAGCAGACTGCTGGCAAGGGTTGGTGAGTCGAGCAGGGCGTAGGAAAAGCTCTACAAGAAATCACAAGAGCACCATGCCAGATTGAAAATAAAAAAAGATGAGGGTTAGGCTATAAGCCTACAGTTGCTGATAAAAAGAATATAATACTGGAGAAGAAAGAAAAAAGAATGGCACGTCTCAAAAGATAAAATTCAATTGATGGGAAAATGATGTTCCCTTATTTGTATGAAACTTTCTGTTAAGCTGAGCATATCCATCTTGGGTCGACAGGAGTTGAACAAGGGGGATTGGTAATGGGATTAGAGGAAACTTTCTCATGACTTCAAGTTAAAGCAGATGAAGGAGTCATGCAAGATGAAGAGATCTTTTTTCCTTTTTAGGAGACTCGAAGAATGGTGTACCATTTTTGTTATCTTTAAACCTTTTAACTTGAAAATTTTAATTGCTTCTGCCCAAGAGTATGCGAAGGTTAAGTGTATGGGCTTATTTTCATTGTCTTAATAAAATGATGAATGCAAGGCATTTCACTTATACCATGTTCTCTATTTTTTATTTTTCTTTTCTTTCGTTACCATTCTCTCTGCCCTTGCCAAGATCAATATATATTTCTTTGTGATTATACCCATTTTCAGGTTTTTTAAAAATGAACATTATGGATGACAAAGGTAATAACACCGGGTTTGATTTTGAAAATTTGACTCACATTAGCGAGCTTGATAACGATGTTGATTCGGAAGACTATGATTTACCTCATGATTTGTTAAAATGGATGGAACAAGCGAAGAAAATTATAGAACCCCACCAAGAATCAACTGACCCATTAAATTTGAGAGATAGTGACAATAAGAAATAAGTTAGGATCGATACTTCACTATCACTGATTGAGAAGCAAAAATTGGTGAATCTACTGTAAGAGTACATGGATTTATTTACATGGTCTTACCAGGATATGTCGAGACTTAGCACAGAGGTAGTTGAGCATAGGTTGCCTTTAAAACCATAACATCAACCAGTACAACAGAAGTTAAGACGCATGAAGCCAGAAACGCTACTGAAGATAAAAGAAGAAGTAAAAAAGTAATTTGACGTTGGTTTTTTAGAAGTAGCCAAGTACCCTGAATGGGTAGCCAATATAGTCCCAGTCCCCAAGAAAGATGGAAAAGTTAGAATATGTGTGGATTATCGAGATTTATATAGGGCTAGCCCAAAGGATAATTTTTCATTGCCACATATTGATACCTTTGTGGATAACACTGCTAAGCACTCTACTTTTTCATTCATAGATAGGTTCGGCTATAATCAGATCAAAATGTCTCATAAAGATATGAAAAAAACTACATTTGTGACAATTAGGGCACGTTTTGCTATAAAGTTATACCTTTTGGGTTAAAGATGCTGGTGCCACATATCAAAAGGCAATGGTCAATCTCTTTCATGATATGATGCATAAAGAGATAGAGGTATATATTGATGATATGATAGCTAAGTTTCAGGAAGGGGAAGATCATGTTGTTAATCTCAGAAAGCTTTTTGAAAGATTACGAAGATATCAGCTCAAGCTGAATCCAGTCAAATGCACATTTGGTGTTAAATCTAGAAAATTGTTAGGGTTTATAGTCAGTGAAAGAGGTATAAAAGTAGACCCTAATAAAATTTGAGCCATTCAAGAATTGTCAGTACCACGTACGCAAAGGGAAGTGAGAGGTTTTTTGGGGCGATTGAATTATATTTTTTGCTTTATATCCCAACTTACCTCGAAATGTGATCCAATCTTCAGGTTGCTTCACAAAAATAATCCTGGTGAATGGGATGAAGAATGCCAAAATGCATTTGAAAAGATTAAAAAATATTTGATAAGCCCACCGGTGTTGGTTCCACCAGTTGTAGGAAGACCGTTGATTTTATATTTAACGGTTCAAGAAAAATTGATGGGATGTGTATTGGGGCAAAGAGATGAAACTGGCAAGAAAGAGCATGCTATATACTATTTGAGTAAAAAGTTTACAGAGTACGAGGCCAAGTACCCCCAAATAGAAAAAATATATTGTGCCCTGGCTTGGACTACTCGTAGACTCAGACAATACATGCTCTACCATACGACATGGCTAATATCAAAATTGGATCCCTTCAAGTACATTTTTGAAAAACCATCTTTATCAGGCAGGCTAACGAGATGGCAGGTCATGCTCTCAGAATATGATATTGTGTATGTGACACAAAAATCTATAAAAGGGAGTGTAATTGCTAATTTTCTTACTAATCGAACTACAAAAGATTATGAACCTATGAAGTTTGAGTTTTCAGATGAAGATTTGATGGCAATCTTGCAGGATGAAGATATAGAACCTGTAAGAGAAGTATGGAAAATGTTTTTCGACGGAGCATCCAATATTATGGGGCATGGCATTGGAGCAGTGCTAATATCCCCAGAAGGAAATTATTACCCATGTACCGTAGGGTTAGATTTCAATTGCACAAACAATGTAGTTGAATATGAGGCATGTGTTATGGGGTTACGGATGTATATGGGGATTCAGCCTTGGTAATTTATCAACTAAAAGGTGAATGAGAGACCAGGGACTCGAAACTAGTGTTATACTAAAGGCACATAGCTGGCTTAAGGAAACATTTTAAAAAGATTCAATTTTAGCATGTTCCTCGAGAAGAAAACCAAATTGCTGATGGATTGGCTATTTTGGTAGTGATGTTCAAGTTAAATAATAGTATGGGAATCCAGCCCATTAGAGTACAAGTGAAAGTTTCACCAACCCACTATTCAAATGTGGAAGAAGAGGTAGATCAACGACCATGGTACTATGACATTGTACAATATATCAAGTGTCAAAACTATCCAGAATAGGCTCAAAAAATGATAAGAGGATCATTCGAAGATTAGCAGCAGGTTTTATGCTTGATGGAGAAATCTTGTATAAAAAAAGTCGAGATCAGATTTTGCTAAGGTACGTTGATGCTGTGGAAATGAGAATGATACTTGAAGAAGTATACGAAAGAATTTGTGGAACACATGCTAATGGACATATGATGGCCAAACAAATCATGAGAGCTGGTTACTACTGGTCTACAATAGAAAATGATTGCATCAGTTATGCTAGAAAATGCCACAAATACCAAATTTATGCAGATAAAATTCATTCTCCTTTAGTCTCGCTGCACGTCTTGGCACCACCATGGCCTTTCTCCATGTGAGGAATGGATGTGATCGGACCCATAACCCTTAAAGCTTCAAATGGGCATTGATTTATCTTTGTGGTAATCGATTATTTTACAAAATGGGTGGAAGCAGCTTCGTATGCTAGTATTACGCGATCAGTGGTATGTAGATTTATAAAAAGAGAGATAATATGTCGATATGGTCTCCCGAAAAGGATTATCTCAGATAATGCTAGCAATTTAAACAATAAAATGATGAAAGAATTGTGTGCACAATTTAAGATCAAGCATCATCATTCAACACCATATCGCCTAAAAATGAATGGTGCAGTGAAAGCTGTGAATAAGAACATCAAGAGAATATTGGAGAAAATGACTGACACATATAAAGATTGACATGAAAAATTACCTTTTGCTTTGCTTGCCTATAGAACATTAATCCGAACCTTCACAGGGGCCATCCCGTTTTCATTAGTGTATGGGATGGAAGCTGTACTGCCAATTAAAGAGGAAATTCCTTCTCTGAGGGTGTTGATAGAGATAAAATTGGATGAGGCAGAATAGGTTCAAGATCATTTCGGGCAGTTGAATCTTATTGAAGAGAAAAAGCTCTTAGCACTCAGTTATAGACAAATGTATCAAAGAAGAATCATGCGAGCACACGACAAAAGGATACGACTCCGATGCTTTCGTGAGGGCGAATTGGTTTTGAAGAAAGATTTTACCATATCAGCATGATAATAGAGAAAAATGGACACCCAACTGGGAATGTCCATATGTGGTAAAAAAAGCTTTTTCTGGTAGGGCTCTGATCCTTACAAAAATAGATGGAGATGAATTGCCAAGTCCTGTAAATTTAGATATTGTGAAGAAAATTTTGCTTAAAAAAAAAGAGAAAAAATATAAAAAAATAAAAATAAAAACAAAAAAAATGAAAAAAATGAAAAAAAATGGAAAAAATGAAAAAAGAAAAAAATGAGAAAAGAAGTGATTAAGATTGAAAACTCGAAAAGGGCAGTTTGAGTCAAAAGGGGGTCATTTAAGCTAAAAACCTATAAAGGCGGCTTGAATGAAGGTGAAACTCGAAAAAAGTTTTTTCAGAGAACGAAGGTGTGGCACCGAATGGATGAATTGTCACCAGAATTAAAAGAGATGACTTTTAGGGGGCAAGTTCTCATTAGTCACAGATGTGGGGCAAAGATTGGTCATATGAAATCACAGGTGACAAGATCGTAAATGTAACAAGTTTTTGGGAAAAAACCTGGTTCGAATAGGCCGAGGTCGTACAAATGTTCATTATTTAGAGAATTGATATTTGATTTTTGAAATACTTTTGAATCAACTGTTCTTTATGTCTCAAAAAACTTATCTTTTTAAACTCGAAATATCCTATTACTGATCGTATTGCACACCCAACTTTGAACCTGAAATCATTGCATTTGTCATTGAAAATTAAGATATTGATTGATAAAGTTCATAATAGACCAATGCATCGCTCGAAAAGAGAATGCAATATGAGGATGACAAAAATAGTAACACAAAGGCAGAAAGAATGAAAGAAAATCGATTGATTACTGAGGACAAAGAGGAAAAAGGGGATAAAGAAAAAAAAAGAGAGATTTTAAAGCGACTAAAAGCCAGATGGGTCCGTCATGAGACAGAGATTTTTGGTCAAAAATTGAAAGAGTTAAAAGGATGAGATTACTGGAAGCGACTTTTAAAGTTTGAAAGAATTGAATCAAAAGTTGAATTAACTTGGATGAAATGCATGATATAATTCGTTGACAGCATCTTTATCTTTTCATTCATCACAATCATTGCACGCATTACATGCCTCTCGATAAGTTGCATAGAAGGTTTCTTTATGAGATATCAGGAAGAATTAACATTTTTCTTTCTCGAAACAAAGATGATGGCTTTGAAGATGGTATGCTAGCATAATTTTTAAAATCAAAACTGTTGGTCTATGGAGTACCCAATCTCCTATTTCTTAACTCACAGCTCAGTCTTATATAGTTCCCTGACTTGCGGGTCAATCTCAGTCATCTTTATCATTTGGCTTGTGGTTTAATCCCGATCATTTCATTATTTCTCTGACTTACGGTTCAGTCCTAGTCATCTTTAATCTTTGACTCATGGTTTAATCTCGATCATTTCATTATTTTTCTTACTTGCGGTTCAGTCCCAGTCATCTTTAATCTTTGACTCGTGGTTTAATCTTGATCATTTCATTATTTCTCTGACTTGCGGTTCAGTCCCAGTCATCTTTAATCTTTGACTCACGATTTAATATAAGTCATTTCATTATTTTTCTAACTTACGGTTCAGTCCCAGTCATTTTTTATCATTAACTCACGATTTAATCTCGGTCATTTCATTAATTCCCTTTACTTGCGATTTAGTCCCAGTCATCGTTAATATTTGATTTGTGGTTTAATCCCAATCTTTTTATTCTTCAATTCGCGATTCAATCCCGATCTTTTCAATTTAAAATCACGGTTTAATCTCGATTGTTGTTATCTTTGATTCGTGATTTAATATCGATCTTTTTAATTCTTCGATTCACGGTTCAATCCCAATCTCTTCAATTTAAAATCACAGTTTAATCTTGATTGTTGTTATCTTCTTATTTGTAGTTTAATCATGATCTTTTTAATTCTTCGATTCACCGTTCAATCTCGATCTTTTCAATTTAAAATCACAGTTTAATCTTGATTGTTGTTATCTTCTGATTCATGGTTTAATTTTGATCTTTTTATTCTTCGATTCGTGGTTCAATCCCGATCTTTTCAATTTAAAATCATAGTTTAATCTCGATTGTTGTTATCTTCTGATTCGTGGTTTAATCCTGATCTTTTTAATTCTTCGATTCGTAGTTCAATCTTGATCTCTTTAATTTAAAGTCGCAGTTTAATCTCGATTGTTGTTATCTTTTTACTCGTGGTTTAATCCCGATCTCATCGTTTTTGACTTATGATTCAATCCAAGTTCAATCCTTATCTTGTTTTTCTTGACTCATAGTGTCGTCTCGATCACTTACTTTATTATTCGACTTTCGGTGTTGCCTTAATCGATTCTTTATTTTTCAACACACGATGTCGTTTTCTTTATCACTTGACCTGACTTGTAAATAAATAAAAAAAATTCGTTTCGATTTCGAAAAAATTGTTGTCTTTGTCTTTGCCCTATTACTGATTATCAGTAATGTGTGAAGAGGGGCAAGTGGTCAAACTGGATATCTTCAAATTGTTTCGTCAACTCTAGAATATACTTATGATATGAAACGAGTTTTGAATCTCTCGTCTCTCATTCTCCTTTCAACTGATATATAACTAGAGCTAAGTCTCCGAACACTTTTAATGCTTTCACTCTTCTATCTATAGCAGCTTAGAAGCCCATGACACATGCCTCACATTCAGCAATGTTATTTGTGCAGTTGAAATTTAACCTTGCTATTACAGGGCAGTATTGTTCTTCTTGAGAGATCATAATTACCTCAATTTTATGTCCTAAGGCATTGGCAGCTCTATCAAAATACACTCTCCAACACTTTTCTTCATGCTCCCTTTTCTCCAGTTGAGAAATAGTCATTAGGTCTTCATCACGGAATTTCAACTTCATTGGTTCATACTCTTCAGTAGCACGATTTGCAAGAAAATCTGTTATAGCGCCCCTTTTATTATCTTTTGGCTTACATATATAATATCATACTCTGAAAGCATTACTTGCCATCTAGCAATTCTTTCAGATAAAGAAGGTTTCTCAAAGATATATTTAATTGGATCCAGTTTTACTATGAGCCATGTGGTATGATAGAACATATACTGTCTGAGTTTTTTGGCAATCTACGCTAATGCACAACACATTTTCTCCAACGAGGAGTACTTGGATTCATATTTTGTGAACTTTTTACTCAGATAGTAAATAGCTCTCTCCTTTCAGCTAGACTCATCTTGTTGCTCCAGCATACATCCCATTGAATTTTCACATATAGTTAAGTATAAAATTAAAGGTTTCCCTGGAACATGTGGCACTAACACTGGAGGATTTGACAAGTATTGCTTAATTTTATCAAACGTCTCTTAACATTTCTTATTTCATTTTTCAAGATTATTCTTACGAAAAAGCTTAAATATAGAATCACATTTGTAAGTAAGCTGAGAGATAAACTGAGAAATGTAGTTCAATCTCCTCAAAAAACCTCAAACTTCTTTCGATGTGCTAAGAGGTGACAAATTCTGAATGGCCCGTATCTTATCTAGATCGACTTCAATTCTTCTTTCACTGACCACAAAGCCTAGTAACTTCCCTGACTTTAACCCAAAGGTGCACTTGGCTGGGTTTAATTTGAGTTGAAACTTTTTTAATCTTTTAAATAACTTTCTGAGGCTAGTGACATGATCTTCATCTTCTCAAGACTTTGCAATCATATTGTCTACATACACCTCAATCTCTTTGTGCATCATGCCATGGAAGAGTGTTACCATAGCCCTTTGATATTTTACCCCAGCATTCTTTAACCCAAAAAGCATGATCTTGTAGCAAAAGGTTCACCACATAGTCATAAAAATGGTTTTTTCAATATCATCTGCAGTCTTTTTATTTGATTATATCCTGAGAAATCATCCATAAAAGAGAAAATTGAATGCCTAATCGTATTATCTACCAGTGTGTCGACATGAGACAAAGGAAAATTATCCTTTGGACTAGCTTTATTTAAGTCCCGATAGTCTACACACATTCATACCTTTCCATATTTCTTAAGAACTGGTACTATATTAGCTACCCACTCTGGGTACTTAGCTACTTGTAGAAAACCTGCATCAAATTGTTTCTTCACATCTTCTTTGATCTTTAGTAGCATTTTAGGCTTCATTCATCTCAGTTTCTATTGAACTAGCTTACATTCTGGCCTCAAAGGTAATATGTACTCCACTATCTCCATGCTCAGCCCTGGCATATCCTGATAAGATCAAGCAAATACATCTACGAAATCTCGAAGTAGGTCTGCCAATCGTTGTCTATCTCTTGATAAAAGTGAAGTGCCTATTCTAACATCTTTCTTATTCTCTTCATCTCTCAAATTCACTAAGTCAACTATCTCCTGATGAGGCTCAATTTGCTTATTTTCTTGTTCAATCAATCTCATTAGGTCCGGAGGCATAACATATTCCTCAAAATTCTTTTCATTGTCAAGTTCATCAGTGTTAATTGAATTCTCAAAACTAACCTCTTGATTGTTATCATGATTATCCTTATGTTCATTTAAAGACTTAAAATTGAATGAAATGGGATATGTTGGCAAGATGTGTTTGGAAAGATGAAAATAATGAAGACATAAGAAGAAATGAATGAAAATGCATCCTTCATATTTTTTATTAAAAATAATAAAAGATAAATGATCCAAACAAGAAAAATCACCCCAATGCCTTGGGCAATAGCTATTGGGATGTTACAATTATATTGTATTAGTCTCAAAAGTCATAGGCATCTCGATGGCACTTCAATTCTTCAGCTCATAATCTGGCAGACAAAGGTAAACTCACTCCTTTTGATTAAGGCCCACTTCATCTTCAACAGCATTAATAGTTAATTAGGCAAAAGCATTTTCCACACTTTTTCTTAAATTTGGGTACATGAATCCTTCAGGTCTGAAAGTCTCATACAGGTGTGGGATAACCATTAGTCTTGCTATCTTTCCTGTTGGCCTTGTTTTAACCTCTCATTCTGCCATCTCATAGCCTAGGCCTAACCTGTCGCTATTGTCTATCACCATTAGGGGTTCTTTTATTCCCTGCAAGTCCTTGCCCAACCCTTGTTGATGACTTGGCTCATCACTATTCTTGAAAAAGGCTAATTTTTAAATCTTTCACCTACAGAATTAACTAATTTAAAAGATCGATAGGAGCATTCTAATGCTTCTTCGACAGCCTCTACATATGGAGTATTCAATGGTTGGGTCACTAGCATGTCTTCCTTCTCAAATACCACTACTAATTGACCTTTTACATTGAACTTGATATTCTTGTGAAAGTAGAGGGCACAGCTCCTGCCATATGAATCCGTGACCTTCCCAATAGATAGCTGTAGGATGAAAAGATATCCATCACTTGAAACTTTACATTGAAAGTGCATGGCCCAATTTGTAAGGACATCTCGATATCCCTCAGGACTTCTCTTCTGGTCTTATCAAAAGCTCTTACAATCATCTGACTATCCTTCATATGAGAGTAGTCAGTGGGTAGCTTCGCCAAGGTTGACATAGGCATGACATTGATAGTAGAGCCATAGGACCTTGGCTATAATATGGCTCTTGCACTTGACTGTGATATACAGATCCTTGTCATTTTCTTTTTCCTCTAAGGGAATCTCATCATCGTTGAACGAAATGTGATTTGGCATGACTAAATTTTTAGCTAGATGGTTCACATATTCAATAAATACATTATGTGCCATATATGCCTGATTCAACACTTTCAGTAGGGCATTTTGGTGTGGCTCTGAGTTCAATAGTAATGATAGTAATGAGATTCGAGCTGACATTTTATTCAACTGTTCAACAATTGAATACTCGTTATGTTTTACCAACTTTAGAAATTCACAAACCTCTCTTTTTGATACCGACTTCAGATGATCATCTTCAGGTTCTACTTCAAGATTATTCCGTCATTCTTCTTCTTTAGCCTTCTCTCTTCTAACCTTTTCTAACATTTCTGAAGTGTGGCACCTTTCACTTCGGGTAATGCCTCATACACCAGTTATTGAAAGTGTCAGCTTTGGAGACATCTTTTTCTTGCCCCTGAATTACAATGTCACAGCCATATCTTCAAGGTACAGCTTTATCATCATTGTACGAAAAAAAAGTTGAGACTTTAAAAGTTACCGACCTGGGGATAAGTTTATCTATGATTGACTTCGGTTTGTTCCCACACTGAATTGTCACTGGCTTTGGAAATAGCCTTGCAGGCTTATCTGTCATGGATACCTCAACACTTCTTAAGTTTTCTCTTCCTTCATAGACCTTCCATCTGATATGAATCCAAGAGTTTTTGTACCTCTTGGTGAAACTGCTCGCAGGTTTCGATGGAATGGCCTATTGCCCCATTATGATACTTACAACTAGTACCAATTATATATGCTCCATGATAGCTATGTGGACTTACTAGTTGTATCATATCAGCTCTCCATAGAATATCAAATAGTTGGCTAAAAGGTGTCTTAATATCTGTCACTTCTTTCTTCACATGACGCCTCTGTTCTTCACTTATAGCATTCACATTATGATTCGACAAGGGATTGCCACTAACATTCGGTGCAGTCACCCCTCATGTATCAAAGCAAATCATTCCATCCTTAATAAACCATTGCACTTTATGTTTTAGGGTAGTGTAATTTTCAGTGGAGTGACCGGCAATTTCATAATGGTAGTCACAGTAGACTGTGGGATCGTACCATTTGGGGTAAGGTGACTTGAGGGGTTCCAATTTACTAAGAGCAATCAAATGACTATTGTAAAGCTCTTTATATAATTCTGTATAAGTCATTAGAATTGGGTCAAACACAAGTTTCTCACGGGTAGTTCGTTGCTCCCACGAACCACCACTGGGGTTAGTTGAGCAATTTTGGGGTCTTGGGGTAGGCTGAGTGTTAGGACTCTATATGGTATTTTAAGGCCTAGGAGGGGTTTGATATGATTAAGGATAAGGTGACTGTACAAATGGTTGGTATAGGTAAGAGGAAGTATTATTTACAGTAGGATAATATGGCAGGTATCTTGGTGGTGAGTAAAGTTGATAGCCCTCAAATTGCTATCTATCAAAGCTCACAACTTGAGCTTCAGTCTCTTTTTTCTTCAGGACTCTCTTGTTAGATGCTTTATTTTCTTTCAGCTTGCCATTCTTGATGGCACTCTCAATAATTTCTTTCGAAATTACCATGTCAGCAAAGGTTTTCGTTGCATTCCCTATCATTTTTTCATAATAGAGAGGTTTTAAAGTGCTAACAAATAGCATTATAATTTTTTTCTCAGTCAGAAGAGGTTGTACTTGAGAAGCAATATCCCTCCACCTCTGGGCATATTCTTTAAAAGACTCGTTTACCTTTTTCTCTAGGTTTTGTAAAGACAAACGATCAGGGGCCAAATTAATAATATGTCGATATTAACTGATGAAGTCATGAGCCATATCGCTCCAAGAGCGAATGCGGGTTCTGTCCAGTTGAACATACCATCTGATCGCTGAGCCTGTAAGGCTATCTTGAAAGACATGCATCAAGAGTTTTTCATCATAAGCATGGGCTACCATCTTTCGATAATACATGGTGATGTGGATTTTTGGGTACTTCGTACCATCATATTTTTTAAATTTTGGTGCTTTGAACTTATGAGGAATGACCACATCAAGGACTAAGCAAAGTCCAGCAGCATCAACTGAACCATAAAAACCAAATCCTTCCACAGCCCGTAACCTTTGTTCTAGCATACTAATCTTGGAGCTTTCCTGACTTTTTAATCTTATCTTTTCTTTCTCTTTTTTTTTTCACATGATCTAGATCAGGAATTGATTCTACTATCTTTTTAGTAAAGACATGATTTACATAGCTATGATACTGCCCTAGGTTGAAAGTTGATGGCATTCAAAGATATGTTGGATATGCGAAGTGTTATAACGAAACCTCTTGTGCAGACTGGGCTTGAAGTGGGCCAAAACCTGGAGGATACAAAGGGTTAGCCACTTCTTGCAATGGGAGAACTTGTTGGCTTGTATTTTTTTTAACTCTTTTTCTCTTATTCAGCTTATTGAGAGCATTCAGAATCTTGCTCAACTCACTTTTAATCTTTTCTTATACTTTTTCTATCTTTTTCAAATCTGTGAGAATTTTTTTGCTCCATTTATCTTGCTCTGGATCTATGTTGTATCGATGGGCAGGGTTCTCGCTAGATGAAACTATCATTGAACTTTGAGTACCATATCTTAGAATTAGTAAATTTGCATGACTATCACATGGTTACTTTGTTAAATGTAATGAATGAGAAATGCATGTATGCAAAGAACATTTGCCTTAAAGACGATATTCAACTAAAAGATTTCATTTATTCCAAAAAAAAATTTTATCTACATTGAGTTTATCATCCTAGAATTATAGCCATAAAATTGTTTAATCTGTTCATGTTGGGCCTTTGCTTCTTCGATAAAGTTCAACGACGCTGTCCATGTTCTCTTACTGGGGTCACCACTTGTTTCAATGCCTCTACCTCTTTCACCATCTCTCTTGTCTTGCATACCCTTTTATAGATTTGGATCGTTAGGTGCTCAATGTATTTCTGTCTTCCTAAGTTCTCTCTCTTATCACACCAGACTTGGTATGATAATTCTCTATGCTCCCTAACCAATGCAGCAATGTGGTCTCTTTGTTCATTCAACTTTTGCTTTAGCCTGCTTAAGTAACTGTTTAGTATGTTATTCTCTGTCTGTACTTCGATACTTTCTTCTTTCAATTCAGCATACTCTTGCTTCAATCTTGTATTTTCTTCAGTCAGCTCGATAATGGTTATCTCTTTAGCCCTTTTCTCTCACACATAACCTTTTATGCTCTTGGTGTAGCTTTGCTAGGTCTTCAAGAGTTGTATCACGTTTTCTAGTAATCTTGTGAACTTTAACTTAATGACTTTCAGCTCTATTTTTCCACTGGTCTTTTTCTTCTTGAAGCTTCTGGATTTCTTGCTTTAACTTACCCTTTTCAGACTCAAATTCTTTTGTTGCAAGCTTTAATTCTGATGGTGTCTCTTCAAGTTTTTCTTCTGTTGGTGGTTAAAAGCTTTCATAAGTGAATACCATTTCATGCCTTCATTTTACTCTCCAAACCAAGAACCCAGGAGTAACTTTATCAGTAAACAGTCCAGGATTCACCCTTCGAGGATTTTTCCATGCTTTGATCATCTCATTCATCTTCTAAAATGCTTTAGGCTCACCGTAAGAGAAATCTAACTGATGAAGCTCATAAGTCATAAGAATGAACTGTTCTGCCCCAAACTGCCTTCTCACTAGGAGTGGTGCATAATTTGTTACTCTCCATAAACCCAAGAGTGGGGCCACTGTACTATCCTCACATTGATATAACATAGGCTCACGATTCATCCATGAGGCCAACCATCTCACCTTGGCGCTGGTCAACTTTTGTAGGAAAGTTATCCATTCTTTTTTAGACTTTCGTTCTGACCACCCACTTTCACAGAATTCTTTGATTGGAGCACGATTATGAATATAAAGCTTCGAGAAAGCACCATTTTCCCATTTAAAATGGCTTTTCATCCATAAGTACAATAACTGGATGCAACCTATAAAGCGTCCCCCTCCATTCCGACGACAATAACTCAAAGATCTGATAGTCTCTACTAATATTATCGTTGAAAGATTACAACCATTGATCACACTTTCGAAGAAGTCCACCACCGCTATCTTAATATAACCCAAAACCTTTGAAAAGATCACCATTCCGTATATGGCTAAGGCAAATATATCTAACCCCCGTTCTTTATTGACATGTTGTACTAAAAACTCATGAAAAAACTTCCAAGGTAGGCAAACCTGTTCTTGTTTCTTCTTTGTATGAGAATCCACAATTTCCTTATCTATCCCCATGAGTTGAGCCAGACCCTTACGAAATCTTGACTTGTATTTTTTGACATATATCTTATCAGGAGCCTTGAGGTATAAACCCAATAAAATCGAATATTCTTCGATGGTGTGAGTCATATTAGCTTCATTAAAAATGAAACACTTGTATGTAGGATCTCAAAATTATGCTGCAGCTCTGATTAGTTGATCATCAACAACTACTGCTAGAAGGTGTGCTATATGACCGTGTCTCTGACAAAACTACTCTTGTCTTGATGGACTCATCTTCTTTCAGATATCAACCAAATCCTCTAGATTATTCTGTTTGAGGAGGATAGATGTTTCTTGAGATAGAGTAGAGTCAAATTCGATTGGTAAACAATACCCCATCTTCAGTTGAATCTTTTCTGACTGGGCCCTTACTTCGTTGGGTGTCTCACAAGGCGCTAATACGGATGAAGAGCAAACTAGTCGTTCATTGGAGTCCATGAAAAAAAATTGTTGAAGATCGTCTTTTAAGCAAATGTTCTTTATGCAATTATATGATATGAGCATGAACCAATGCAGAAGAATGAGAGAAAATGTTAGTATGCCCAGAAAAAAGAAATAAACAAATAAATCAGTAAATTTAAACATCACACAAAATAAGAGGAATGAATCCTATGCTTTTGGTCAATTCTAAAAGGGAAGAGTGATGGCTCTATCTATAGGTTAGGCATTTTTAAGGTTCACTATATGTGGTTTTAAGGTCAAAGTCTAAAGGTTCCTAAATTGCTCCTTACATCCTTGTCCATCACAGACTAGTGAAGCACCCTAATCCTCACCCATTACAGGCTACAAGCGAAAAAGGTTTAATTTGAGTGGGAGTATTTCGTTAGCCACTGCGAAGGCATTAAACCTCACGAAAGCAATATGTACTTTACTCTCTCATAGAGGGGCAGAGCTCGGGTATAAAGCTCATGTTATGCACATGCATATGAATGACATAATTAATAAAGTAAATAACATGAATGAATAAATAAAATATATACAAAAAGGTTTAATTTTATTAGGCTTTTGGATAACACAAATTTATTTGCTGGCCAGACTCTCAGGGTCCCCAATGGAGTCGCCAAGTTGTCATAATGTCTAGATCTGGGGATCTATCGCTAGACATTGACTTAAGGAATCGCCATCAATCTTTTTTATCTAGGTGCGATTGGCCATCTAAGGAATTTATTCTTTCAGGGAACACCTAAATTTAAGGGTCCCTAAGAGAGTAAGTTCGGGTCTATTAACCAGAACAGAGTTCGGGAGTTCGATTACTTGTGTGAAAAGTTATAACACCCCCACAACGCCCATCAAAAGATGGTACCAGCTTAATTTTGTGTTATCCAACAAGCCTTAAAATTTTATCAAGTAATTAATTATTAAAAATTATTCTAAATTGACTCTAATACTTTTAGTAAAAAATTAAAAAAATTCTCACCTTAAGAATATGCAAGAAAATTACTGTTTCACTTGTAGAGGCTCCATCGTTGGATTATTTAAAAAAAATAAAAAGAAAAAAATGACTGCTTTTGTGCAAGAAAAATTGATACTTTCAACTTTTTCCTAAAAATATTTTTTTTGGAAAGCTTGTTTTTAAGGAAAATTGACACTTTCAACTTTTTCTTAAAAATATATTTTTTTGGATTTTATTTAAAGAAAATAAAATAATAAAAACAAAATAAAAATAAAATAAAGATAAAAATAAAAAAATATCAAACAAATATAATAATAATAATAATAATAATAATAATAATAATATAAATATATAAAAAAAATAAAAAAAATAAAAAAAAAACCTGAAACGGCTCGGCTGACGGCTCGGCTCGACTCGGCTTAAGGAAGAAAAATGGCTCGGAAAAACGGCTCAGGGTGTCAACTCGGGTCGACTAACGGCTCGAAGAAGCGGGTTGGAAGCGGGTCAACGCTCGGGTCGGGTCACCCGATTTCAAAATGCGCAGATCCTCTGGGTTACTTAACGTAAAAATGATGTCATTTTGAAAATGTATATAAGGCTGATTCTTTTATTGTTTAGAGAACCCTTCTTCTCTTCTTTTTTTTCCCTTCTTTCTTCTCTCCCTTCTTTCTAGAATCCGAAGAACTCCGATTGAATATTCACCGGATTCTAAAAATTTTTGTCGGAATTTAAGTTTTTCATCTGAAGTTCGTCGAAAAATTGATCGATTTTCTGGAGATGTTGCCAGAAATTGGTAAGTTGGTCGAAAACTTCAAACTTGGTCGAAATATCTGTCGAAAAATTTAACCGAAATCTAAAAATTTTTCAAAAATTTCCAGAAAAAAAATTTGTAAAAATTCGTAAAAAATTCCTACCGATTCTTAGAGCTATCATCACGCTTCTAAACTTTTTCTTAGCTTTTAAACCTTCTGTGTGTTCTTTCCTCTCAGCCAATAACTCTTTTCTCTATGTTTTTCCTTTGATTCGAGGGTCCTTTTATAGGGATTGATCAGAAGAATTTTTGATCAATCCCAACTCTTATTTGGATTGGGATTCAATCATTGAATCCAATATGGACTCTGATTGAATCCTCATTCATGATAGGATTCTTCAAAATTGTTCCAATCTCCAGCCAAAAAAAAATTTGAAAAAGAAAATAAAAAATCAAATAAATAAAATAAAAAAAATATTAACAGATAATTAAAAAAAACAGATAAATCAAAATATTAACAGATAAAAATAATACTAGATAAATTACAATAAATAAATAATAATAAATATATAACTAGATAAATAAAATATATATTAACATAAAAAAAATAAATAGTAATAAAAAATAAATAAAAAATACATAAGATATAAAGAATATATATATAATATAAAATAAAATAAATAATAAAATATAAAATATAAAATAAATAAAAAAAATAAAGTGAACCTACCCATTTGAACCAGACCCAAATGATTTGGGCCTGGACTAAATTAGATCTCTACAATGTGAATTTATCAAAATTACTATTATGAATCTTGTCAATGACGAAGGTTTGAAATTTCACTTATTATTTTTAACTTTTACGAATCTAAAAATCTTATGAATTTTCAGTTCTTGCAAATTTGAAGGTCTTACAAATATTTAATTTCTTACAAATTTAAAAGTCTTGTGAAACTTTTAAATCTTACGAATCTGAAAAATTTTTTGAATCTTTAATTCTTACAAATATGAAAGGCAACAATCCAAAAATTAAAGGCAATTAACAATTCTAGAGTGAACAACCCGAACCAGAAACACCATCAGATTCAACAGTTATCACCAGATTCTATAGTCACCAAAATAGTCCCCCCACCACAATAGCCATCCACTGTCGAGACCAATCGAGCGTCCATTATGCCACCGCCATCAACCCCCGACCAAAATTCAGTCAATAAACCAAAAAAAAAAAAAAAAAACCAAAGCAAAATCAGAAACACAAGATAACCAGGAACAAAGAAACAATTTTGTTTTCTTTTGGGTTTCGGTTTGGCCCTCCTCCAAAGGGCCTTCAAATTCAACGACGATGTAACCAAGGTCAAGGATAAGAACATGCCTTGAGGCAACAACTATTGGAGCTGTGGAAAAAAGGGAGAAAACCGTGGCTTTGATCTTAGACCTACGCCAATATAACGAGTTTCCGAAGAAACTAAACAGATCATGCTAAAAAGGGGACCAAGGTGAGTTTCCAAGTGAAATTTGTGCTTCATCGCAAATTGACCTGTGGCTGAGCAAGACGATCGGCAGTGACATGCGGTGGCCAACATGAGCAGTCACGTAGGAATCTGAGAATGTTGCTAGAGAGAGGTTGGGGGATTCTGTTTTAGAGAGAGAAGTTAAAGATGATACATGAATGAAAAAGCTAAAAAGAGGTTATTTATAGTAAAGGTGCAACGACAACATTTTGATTTGTAAGGAAAGATCCACACCTCAACCCATTTTCGACTTGAGACCCATGCTTGGGACCCAATTATGACCCATTAGGCAACCTGATTCAAGCTCGGCTTGCGTTAATTTCAGCTTTGGACTCTATAGCTGGGCTAAAAGTCTTCCGATTTGTTTGCCCACATAGTTTGGCACCTCTCTTGGTTTGAGTTTTAACCTTTTGATAATTTCTTTTTTTTTTATCCACTTGTTTATATTTATTTTGCATATTAAAATTTCTAGATTTGGAATATATTTATAATTATTCAAACAAAAGAAAATTTGAAACTAATCTGAAAATAATTTTTGAAAATTAATTTTGAGATCGAATTCTACCAAATTATTAGAAAATTTAAAATTTAAAATAAATTTTATCAAACTATTGAAAGATTTAATAAATTTTATCAAAAATAAAATTTTTAATCCAACCAAACTATTGAATTATTTAAATTTCAAATTAAATATTATCAACCTATTTGAAGGTTTAATAGTTTTTATAAAAAATAAAATTTTCAATTCTACCAAATTATTAGAGGATTTAAATATCAAATTAAATCTTACCAAAATATTTGAAGTTTTAATGGTTATTTCAAAAAAATTTATGAATAAATTTTTGAATAAAAATCTTGGCAAACTATTGGGTGATATGTATCAAAATAAAATATTATCAAATTATTAAAAGATTTTATTGATTGTTTTTAAAATAGTTTGATAATATTTAATTTACCAAACTTTCGGATCTAATTCTTATTTCATATATTAGAATATATTTTTTTAAAAGATATCCGAGTTAAGCTTGAAATTTTTTTTTAAAATGAGATAAATTCAATTAAAATAATCAATCACACTTTAAAAAAATTTTGATAACTCTTAAATTATGTCTAATAGTTTGTTTATAAATCTATATATTATGACATGTATTATTGCAAAAATTTGAATATCTGACATTGGATTTCTAAATAAAAATTTGTAAGCACTTAATGGCATCTTCCTTAAATGAAAAATAAAAAAACACAATGGGTTCATGCCTATATGCTTGTTGGGCTTGCTTTGTGATGAAATATTAGAGCTGCGTATAACCTCGGCCTGGCATGGCATCTCCCCTGCAATTACCATTGGGATTGAAAAGATTTTCTTTGTTGTTTATTTTTTATGCCTGGTCGTTAACTTTTTGTAAACTACATAGTCAAACCAGGCCACAACTGTTGATGCAATTTAAAGAAGCCTCCGTACCCATATTCAAGAATATTTGAGAAAATTTCTTATAGTATTATATATTCAAACACGAAACAAGGCATTTTCTCAAAGGAATCTCAACTAAAAAGGAATAAAACTCAACTTGCAAATCGCACTTCATATGGCCGTGCAAAAAGAAATCGGCTGTCCTGGCTGGGCCATAGGATCCAATTACTCAGCCTTGCATAATGGAAAATATGACTTAATTATTCTCAGAAAGTCAGGTCTTATATTTCCCATCAAAATTGAAAGATTCCGTAACGACTATTCAAATTTTGATAACTTTAAATATTAAAAGAATTGAAAAGTATCCAAAATGATCATAAGAAAAAAAAAATACTTGTCTTTTAAGTTACAAGTAGGATTATGAAACATATGTGGAGGTTAGACATAGATGTTGGTATATGGGACTATTTTGATCAAACCATGTTTTTTTTTAAGTTCGGAAGGTGGGATGGCACATTTCAGATGCGCTGCATGAGCAACTAATTATTTTTATTGAAGTGTCTTTATCTAGTGCTAGCCAGCAGCTGCGTCATTGTACCATGCGAATGCTTAGTTTTGATCAGAATCCTGCCACATCATGAAGCTGTTAACAGACGGTGATGACGGACCTTATAAAATTAAATCATTAAATTATTAAAACCCACTCAAATGTCAAAATCATTCATTGGTTCTAAAATACATATTATTGTAATTAATTTAACAATAATTAATAATTTTATAATCCAAGTATCCTACTGTACCTCCAATTTCAGCTTAATTAATTATAACCTTTGGTTCTGCCTCCACGTTTCAATTCTCGTCAAGTCTACGTAATGCTTTCCATGGTCCTATAGTTAATTTCTTCAATCATCTGCCATGCATGTTCTTAATAAGCTCGGTTAGTAATTTTTATATTTGTCGAAAAATTATTGGAGTTAAGAAAAAAAAAAAAGGTCAAAGCTTTTATATGATCACAGTTGCATCCTTTAATTACTTGTAGGAAAAGTTTCATTTTTAGGTTAATTTAGCAAATTAGATTTGTTTATGGACTGAAGTGTGCATCAAATCTGCAATTAAACTTGACTCGAATTAAGTTTTAAAAAGAGGATTTTAAATTTAGATTCAACCCAAATTATTATTTTATTAAAAAAAATTGTAGTTTTAAAATATATTTAAAAATTTAAATATTTTAATATTATTTTAAAAAGTAAATGAGTTCATTAATTGAATCTAATGGGTAGGTTAGACTAGATCTTGAGTAAAACTTTAAACATGTCAACTGAGTGCAGTCCGATGAATAATTTTAAAATGAAATTTGACATTATGTAGAAATAGAAGAGATTAAACAAATATAAAAAGTTAAGTACTCCTTTTATTTTCAAATGTTTGGGATGTATTGATTTTTATGAAGTTTAAAAAAAATTTTGATTTTAATATATTTAATATTAAAATTAAATTTTTCTATAAAATTAAAATTTCATAAATTTTAATGTTAAAAAGTAAAAAAAAGTCATAAAAAATAATTTTAAAATATAAAAAGTAAAAATTTTAAATGTTCAAGAACATGAAAAGGACATAATTTTGAAACATTCCAAAAAGAAAAAATAGCCAAAAAAAAAAAAAAGACAGGGAGAGTATTTAACAAGGTTATTATTAGATATGAAAGCACATTTAAGAGATTTAATGAAACGCTAATGATAATTAGTGCCACTTGAATTTAAACGATCAAGGAGTAAGGCGTACTGATATTTCCGTATATATAAATATATAATTGAATTTCAAATTCAAACCATAATATATTTTTCTTGTGCTAAGAAACAAAAATTAAGAAAGGTATACCAAGTACCAACTAATCTAAATGATAAAATCCTCTGCATTTATAGAAAAAGATAAAATATTGTGTGATACTGAAAATTTTAATTAATTTAAGTTATCAAAATTTAATTTTTGATAACTTAAAAAAATGTCTTTCCTAATAAAAAATGTATTCTCTTCTTAAACATTATATAATTCTATTTATTATAATATTATAATTAGCTAATATAATCAAGAATTATGTGGGAGTCTGCCACTTAAAAAATACAGGCTCTACATAATTTTTTGAATTTATATTTAATACGTTATCGTGTATAAATTTTATATATTATTAGAGAATTAGATGATATCACTTTATTAATAAGTAAATTTAATTTTAAAATAATTATATAAAAAATTTATTAATTAATAAGATGATATTATTCGATTCATATAATTAATAAGATAAATTCATCTACATTAAATATAAATCTTAATTTTTTTAATGAATCCCACTCGATGCTGAATTATGATGGATTAATTTTACTATATAGTAATTGTAGGGGATGTGGTCCTACCCAAGATAATATTTAAGAAGAGAGAGAAACTAAAAGACTTATTTAGGATTTAAACAAAATGGGCATGGCACGTTGCATTAGATTAGACGGTTGGAAATTGATTAAAAAAATCAGCAAGAACAAAGATTTATAATCAAAAGTCAACTTTTGTGAATCTTGGTTAGGCAAAAACTAAGGTGAAAAGGATCTGCTGAGGAGTTAGCTAAGTAGTTGTTGAGGGAGAAAATGATCTCACCTATAATAACTAAGAATTGCATTGTGACTTTATATAAGGGTCACCTTTATCTTATCGAAACACCGTTTTATTAAATGGCAAAATCATGAGAATAAACATTCGAACCCTAGAGCAGATAACACCTCACAGCAAACCTACGTAGTCAGTGAAAACACTATTCATACCCTTGATTAGAGAGTTAATATTAAAAGCAAAGTGATCTCACATCTGATAACCAAGGATTGGACTAAGATTTTATATAAAAGCAGCCTTTTCCTATCAATTGGATCATTTCTGCCAAGCTGGAGTAACTTGACGATGAAGAGATTTTTCTATAAACTAATTGATTAACTCATGGTAACCAACTTCTGTTTCAAAAACAACAAAAGACAGCGATGCAGACCTTTCTTCAAGCATGCTAAAATACTTACGGTTTGAGTTTAATTTATGATAATGTTGTAATGAATTACGTAATTATACAAGTTACCCCAAAGATAAATAATTAGCATTTAAAGGATTTAATGTTGTTTTGAATCCGAGCACTAGGATGTGGCCAAAGCCCATGGTTGGTATTGCCCTTAGAGTGGTCAACAGGACTTGAATCATACATACATACATATATATATATATATATTCATATTAGAATATAATAAGGTCAATTGAATAATTGATAAACAAGAAAAGCAAGAACTTAATCAATTGATTAAGAAATATGTTTACTGTTCTAACTATTGATACTACTGAAATTCCACGAATCGTAATTTGAAAACTGTGACAGGAGTGAAAATGTTATCTTGACTCAAAATTAAAGTTGGTTTTTGAGAAAAATATAATTATTTTTCATGTTTTGATTTTGATTTGTTACAAGTTTATATCCAAAGTTATGGGCGTAATAGCTAATGGGTTGTCTTAAATTTATTTGTAAGAAAATTCTTTTTTGGTAAAAGTATAAAATTTAGTAAAAGTTTGCATTGTAATTTTACATTTCACAATGTTATGAATAGTTCTTGAATTATAGAAAAATATTTAATGTAGTATTTAAATTTAAAAAATTTTTAATGCAATACCTAAATTATTAATGTTATTAATATGATATTTGGAGAGTTATTAATCTATTATATGTAATTATTTAGAGCTAACCACGTTAGAGATAAATATTGTATTAATTAACAAATTTATAATTCAAATATCACATTAAAAATTTTTAAAATTTAAGTATCATATTAAATATTTTACTATAATTCATTAGTTATTTGTAATATTAACCCAATTAACTTCTTAGAATCAAAGATTCTCTTGTTATCAACATTGAAAATTTCTACCAATAATTAAAATTTTAATTTAAGCGATCATAATTCAATATCTAATGACTTTAATTAAAAAATATATTAAAATTTTATGAAAGAGTCAAACATCTATTTTGGAGATCTAAATTCAAAAACCATTCGGGCATTTTTAACCAATTTAAACTTTGTATTCTGCTTCCTCTTTGACCATTTAGAAAGGACATTTTGGTTAATCACACGTTTACTCGGCCTTCCAAATAAAAATTTGTTGTCCATGCATGCAAGTAACAATCAGACTTGCTTGGAGTTTAAGTATTCCGTTGATTAAGTATCAGATACATGCACATTGGATAGACTTTTGAAGATTAAATGTCGAGAGAATTTAAGCGCCTAATATTTTCTAAAATTATAGAAGGATTAAAAATAGATTAAAATTTTTTAAAAAAACCTTCCTGATATAAAACATCATTCATAACCGTCTAGTTGACTCTGTTTGCTCTGGCTCTCCTCCATCTTTTCATCTCTTTCTTTCAAGCTTAGAAATGGAGACAAAGCACCCAAAACTAGAAAAGTCTGACCAAATAGTTTGGAGCTTAGAAGACGAGCATTCAGGCCATGCCAAATCTTATACATGTTCTTTTTGCAAAAAAGGCTTCTCAAATGCACAAGCGCTAGGGGGTCACATGAACATCCACAGAAAAGACAGGGCAAAGCTTAGAGAATCGTCCAAAGAAAACGTACTTCCTTTGTACATGGTAAAGACGGTTAATGTTCCACCTGATCATCACGATCATTCCCAGGTTTCCGAAATCATACTACAATCTAGTGAAGAAAAAATTTCGAGTCCCAAAAGACCATGTAACCTTTCCAGGGATGGTGATGGTTCCACTGCCAGTGCCAGTCCTAGCGGCAAACATGCTTTTGAAGAACTTCAGCAGCTACCCTTATTCGTTGAGGGGACTTGCGGCGAGAATGAAGAGGATAATTTGCGGTTGATTCATGGTTCCTCATCTCAGATAGAATTGGATCTTGAGCTACGGTTAGGGCCCGAGCCTTATCTGGATCAGCCAAGTAGTAAGAATACCAGAGAGTTCTTTTGAATTTATACGAGTGCAGGTGATGCTTGACATCCAAATTTTAACTTTCTCTCTTATGATTTCTGCGATTGAGAAATAGTACTTTACCAACTATCAAATTAAGAAGAGTATTTACATATGCTGCTTTCTTTCATTATTTTTCCACTATTCACCTCTTTATTTCTTTTGAAAAATGAAGATTCAAAATTGGATTTCGTTCAAGAAGTTAATCATTCTGCTATATTAATTAAGTTTCTCGGATCAGCTTTTCTGTTTCCCATCCAAATGATGATCTGATCCTTATATTTGTTGACTATATGTACTGGGATTTATACAAGTAAAAACATGCAAGATAGATCTAAGAATTTGAAGATAATGAGATTTATTGATTGTAGGAACCAATCAATTCTATGAATTCCAGTAATGTATTTAAGTGATAATGAAGGCAAACTTATTCACAGTTTTGCCTTATATTGAACATAATTTAGCTGCAAATAAGGCTTGTCATGTACTCATGTTTGTCAAATTGAATTATCAATAATACTAGGTTTTTATGCCCGTACTTTGCACAGTTAATTTTATAATATAAAATCGTGCAAATAAAATCCTCACAACAAATGTAAACACATGAAATTGATAATATGGTTTCTAGATTTGTAATAACAAAAGTATAATAATTTATTCGTTAAAATGTATAATAATTTATTTCTTCAAGACATGAAATTAAAATATGAAAATATTAAACTAAGTTATCTATGAAAATATACCATTAAAAACCTCTTTGTATATAATATTTTTTGTATGATATTTAAACCTACTACCTCTTCTAAAATTACATTTCTTAACCCTCATGGCGAAGCTACACAAGAAAGGACCACACACAACTGGCCATGTCTGAAAACTATTTTCAATAAATATAAACCAACATATTTCAATGACTTTCGTTGACTTTTATTAATTTTCATTGCATAACATGGCTTTAATGGATATTGCCTTCATTTTAGAACAAATGACCATCTTGTTTGTTGAGAAGTTATCGATATCCTTGGAATCAATACTTTGGATCCTATATTGGTTCCAAACATTATCTTACCTTCAACCACCCAATCATTGAATTAAGTAATAATCAAGGATGAATCGTTACACATTCCCGAGCATGGATTTACATTCCTTAATAGCAAAACAAGCATACCAGTCTTCAACTTTAACAAATGGCAAGGCATACCAAGGAAATCTAAACTATTAAGAACTCAGCCGGATACATATCATTTTGTTCATCATTTTTCATAGAACCCTTGCATATCTCATCACTGCTTTTTGTAAATTCTCATTTAACTTTCTAATAAATTTATCATACATTCATTAATCTCATGTGTTGTTTCATTAAAAAGAGTGAGAATCAACCTTTCAAAAAGGTAGTTTCCATGATTTTGTCTCTCACAAAATTTGGATAATAGCATTAATTATTGCGTTTATTGGTCTTCTGTTTGTGTTAACAATAAATTCTTTGAGAATTTCAATCCAACATGGATCAAGTTCTTCATGTCTACAAATTGCTTGTACTTTGCCCTCTCCAATGTTTAATAACCAATGATTGAATCTAACATTATCTTCATCCATATTACCGTTATCATCATAATCTAATACTTGTATGCTAGTTTTCAAAGTGAACATAGTGCACTTTCTCCATACGTACGATCTATTAATACGAGATTCTACCATTTCTTGACATTTATCTTTTAGAATAACAGGTAATATTTGCTTGAAGTGACACACCTTTATTTATTTATTTAATAAGTTTTATTAACATTTAACTGTTAATGTGGAATTGTAATAGACATAACTTCTTGAAACTTTTCAATTATCTCAACATAAATAGCTAATAATGTAGATTTCAAAATAAATAGATAATAATGTAAGTTTATTATCTAACAATTTTAGAAATCAAATTCATTATTACTTTTTTTTTTGTCAAACCATAGTATTTATAGTATTATAATGTAACTTATTTTCCTAGCTTAATCTTGAATCTTGAATACAAATATGTTTCTAATTTATATTTATTAAATTTTATTATAATTTTTTAAGTTCATGATCTTTCTAATTCCCAAATATAAATATGTTTCTAAGATCTTTATCTTTTTTTTTTTCTTTTTTCAATTCATTAATGTTATTTATTATAATTGTGTTATTTGTTATCAATATTATGGGAAAAGTTGAGATGACCTTTCATATGCCAATCAATGTATATAAATTAAAATGATGTTTCGTTACTTTGTTTCGTTCTTTTGTTAGAAATAGTTATTTTGTTTTGAATAATTATAAGATGGAAAATATGATACATTTAGAGAGCTTTCCTTTTGAAATTCTGCATACCATATTTGAACACATTGCCAAAAATTCAGCAAATAACTTTGTAAGACTGATTTTGAGGTTGGTTTTGTATATTATACTTCAATTCAATGAATTGATTTGTATTATTCCCAATTTTAAATGTCAATTATTTTTTATTAAAAAATGCAGCAACAAAAGGTTGCTCAATGTGGAGAATTTATCCAAGGTTGTTTCCCAAGTGGATCTTACAACTTATATTAGAAAAGTGAATGAAATGACAACTAATGAGAAGGAAATTTTATCATTTTACATGAGGTTGAAGCCTCCGACAACACCTTTTGTTTCCGATTTGCATTTCTTTTGCTATAAAGATAGTTTTCTTAAAGGAATAGCATGCTTGCCATGGGATATGAAGCGGGAGATAAACTTTACCAACATAGATATAGTATTTGCTTATTATCTCTTCATAATAGCCATGGGTCCCTTTTGTTGAAACAATTATTTAACTCGATTTTAAGAGAAGAAATTAGAAAGTATCGATCTTTAGTTAGAATATGGTTACATTGGAGCCTTTCATGCATTTTGAATTTGTTTCATATTCTTTTGGTCAAAAGGTTGGTATTCACCATTGGCAAATGGATGATCCAATTATATCAGCACATTTCGAGAATTATATTGCATGTTCAAATTGTGTTGCATGGCTAGAACTTTATAAGATCGTAAATCACATTATTTAAGTAGCAACTATCTTGATAATATCAATATTTTCTTATTATTTACCAAATTTTGTTTCACTGTTTAATAAATAATACAAATAAAACAATATGTTTCATTATTTAATATTTAATTATATGTATTTTTTTTCTTTGTCAATCTTTGATGCATAAATTCAAATATGTAAGAATTTATGATCAAGTAATTTATGCTGATTACATGTTGTCAACTAATTAATTGTATTCTAAGTTATTTTCCTACTCCTTTAGCACAATAGGAGTCCACATTCATAAACTTATATTATTTAAATTTAAATTTTATCTTGAAATTCAACTTTGATTACCACAATAAGCAAAACTAATTTGTTCAAAAAATAATTTCATAAAAAATCAATCATCTATCACAATGATAAAGAGTAATTATTTTTTCTTTTTCATTTAGTTGATTTCATTTTTTTTATCATTTTAATATTTGGATATAAAAAATACAACAATATTCATATCTTAAATTTTTTTAATGATATAAAAGTTTCAAATTTTGAATAAAAAACTCACATTCTTAATAACCAAAATTAGTGTTTCACATAAGTAATGATTTCTTTTTTTCAAATAAGTTGTCTTTTCCTCAAAAACTAAAATCTTGAGCATTCAATTTCAAAATAAATGGTACCTCATAATCGGTATAGTCCAAAAATCTTTAAATTAACATCCTTATTTAAAATGTAAGTTGTATTTGTATCATAAGAAATTAAGGATAAGGTAATGACATTTTGGTTTCTTTTCTCAAAAGACATATACAAATGGATTTTGATGTTTAAGACAATATAAATACCTATTTATTATAAAATGGGATTTAAAGTCTATTAACTTTTGTCCTTTTAAAAAATAAATTAAATTAAATAATATAATAAAAATAATAAACATTTCCATTGTGAGAAATCACCTTTTTCCCTTAGTTTAAATTAAATACAATAAACATTGGGTAGTCTAACATTTATTAGTTCTTAACTTTTGATTTTCTTTGTATTTATACTTCTTAAAACTTTAATTTGTTAACTTTTTATAAACTTTTGTTATCTAACATGTATATTATTGATTTTTTATTTTCTTTTAACTTATGGTTCAATTATACCTAAATGTCAAGTTAAATGGAATGATGTTTGGTTAAATCAATTTTTTTTTACATAAATTATAAACCTAAATTTCTTAATTTTATTATATAATACTCAATAGACTTTTGATTACCTACCATTATTTGTTAACTTTTTTTAATATTCCTTTGGTTATCTAACATATATATTCTTAATATTATCAATATTCTTAAATTATCATTAATAGTTTTTTCATACCTTATTATCACTTAATAAGAGATATTTTTTCCTAAATTCTTAGGAATTTCTTTTATCATAAAATTTGATTTTTGTCTAACAAAATTAATTCAAGTTAAACACTAGAAATAAAGAATATTTTGTACTAAATATAAAAATAAAGATAATTTATAATTAAAATAAATAATAAAGAATTCAAGATAATAAAATAATACTAAAATAATGTATAAATTAATAATGTATAAAGAAACAATAAAGAAATATGAATATATATTTCTTTAAATAGATACTTTTAAATTTTAGAAAACTTATACATATGTATACATACATACACATAAATTTAAGGCAAAATGCTAAATTAAGGATATAATGTTTGTATGTTTTTCAATTAAGGATCTTAACTTTAATTTGGTTCAATATAGGTTGCAACATTTTTTAATTTATTCAAATAAGGTTTTTCGTTACGGCTGTGGCTTACATGCACAAAAAAAAAGTGCGAATCATTGTTCTGCAATATAATAAACAGTAAAAATAACCAAAATTCTACCTTCTCTGACTTCTCTTCTCAAACAAACTTGCCTTCTCTATGTTCTTTCTAAACAAAGAACAAACACTAAAAAATTAACCTCTTCTTTCATCAATCTTGTCATTAATGACCACCGTCGATCTTCGTCTTTCACCAGTAGTATAGCTTCTTCGTAATTAAAACCAGAATTTTTGGTTTAACCTATCTTTTATGTTCTTCTCTCTATAAATCCCCAAATCAGAACCCAACTATAACCTAGAAAATAAAGAGTTTAAGAATCACAAAATCTCACAGCCAAAATTTGACACTATTTGCTATTCACTATATTACTGATCGATTAGCACCTTTTCTTATTTTAACTCTGTTTAAAAACCTAAAAATTTCTAAAAACAAAATCAAACCTAAAAGAACCCCTTTGCTGAGAAATTCCAAAAAAGAATCAAACCCATAAAAATCCTTTTTGATGAATTCTAGAATTTTGCTGTTATGGTTGCTTTTATGTATTGGAACCCTCTTGTTGGATCAATTACTCATTTAAGGCTAGTTATTGATTGCCAATCTTACCGATGAATTTGCTTTGTTGATTGCCTAACAAAAAAATTCTCCTCAACTTAAAAAATCTTTCAAAACAATTGATTTACTATCTATTTTTTCACCCCTTCAAGGATTCAAAAAATATGCCCAATTTTGTAGCTTTTCTACGGCTTTTAATTGTGAATTACTACTATTTAGCCTCTTATGTTTGATTTTTTGAGGCTAATTGTTGTGTTTAATTTTACTTCCTACCTCCTTATTGATTATCAATTGTTCCTGCGATCAATTTTTATGTTTTTTCATTGAAATTAATGGTATTAACGAAAAATGTTAATGAAAAGTAGACTTAATGGCGCATGTGAACCATAACAATAACTTAGTCCTTATTTGAACAAATTCAAAAACGTTATATCCTACATTAAACTAAATTAAAGTTGAGATCCTTAATTGAGTAACCACCCAAACCTTTAATCTAAATTGAGCATTTAGCCTAAATTTATGCTTATTTATTATTTAAATATTCAAATAAGTATCTTTAAATGTAGAGAAGAAACATTAAATGTAGAGAAACATCCAAAATATCTAAATGAAACCATATAAAAATAGAGTTGAATGTTTTAAAATATAATGAAATAAACAAAAATTGATCCATCATTAAAGTCAGCATCATTGAAGTGAGTAAATCATCCAAAGTTGCAAAATTAACAATCCTTTTTTCTTAAAAAAAATTATAAATTCTAAAAAAATATATGTAATAAAAAGAAATCTATTACCTCTTCCTCTTCACGACCCTTCGCTCAACGACACTAACTCATGTAACTGGGGATTTGCCATTAGAGTTCATTTCATAAATTTATCCTTCATTAACATGATTAATTGTTGAACCATCCATCAATGAATTAGAAACACATGTTTCCTTTATAGCATTTCACTCAAAGATCAAACATTTAAACAACTATAATCTATAAAATTATATTAATATATATATATATATATATATATATATATATATATATACACAAAACGTTTCCAATTGGTACATGCGATTGTAAGTCCTCTCATTTCACTAACAACAAAATAGTCAAAATTGCCATAATATTTTTTATGTACAGTTCTTAATTCAAAAATAAAATTAGATCCAATGAGTTTGCTCAACACAGAAGGTAATACATAATCATTAGTATTTTCCTTCAAAAAAGATAAACAATAATTTACCAAATGAAGTAAAAAAAAATAAGTATGAAAAATTTAAGAGATTAAAAAGATGAAACAAGTTTTACATTTGGTTGAGAAGATACCAATCCATTAGTAGTGACTTTCAAAAAGTTGGAAACAATATCATCAAACAAGAGAAAGGTTGTAGACCCACTCAAATCTTCAACATTAACATAAACATGAAATCTATAAAACCATGTCAATAACAACCAGTCAGGATAATGAAATTTTTTATAAAAATGTACATAATCAATATATTACCTTGGTTAAAGATATTGAACAAAGTTTGCTACACTTAGGACATGACATATGACTATCCATAGGGACAACCTTTTTCTTACATGTACCACCACTAGATGCATACCACCATTCATCACGTCTTCTTATTCTAACTATTGAAAGTTGTAACCAAACATGATTCACCCCGAAAAGTAATAAAAAACAATAATAATTTAAAATAAAAAGTACCATCTTCAATCTAGAAATTAAACTATAATTATTAACAATATAATATAGTACAAATTGGAAACCTTATTAGTAGTCAATTGACAAAGTTGTTTCATCTTGAATTCTTTTTTGATCTTGTAAGAATCAAATCGAATTGACAATTCACAACTTTAGTTTAAATCTTCAAGTATTGGAATCTTGCTAAAACAATATTAAAAAAAATTTAAAACTCCAAATACTTTGAAAAAAATAACAATAATAAACCAAAATCAAATAATAAAAATGTTACAAAAACTCACGTTAAACTAGACTTAAATGGAATTATTTTAGAAATAATGTTGTCCATGTAAAGTTTTAGTTGACTTTGAAGAAGAAAATAATGTGACACCTGACTAACCTAGATAAACTATTAAAAATCATATAAGTAACTGTAATAACTAGAGATTAATTTCATAAATTTTTACACATTGCCTAACTTGATAACAATTTGAGGTTCATTTCCCAAAGCTAAGTGTTTACTAAAAAATGACTAAATAAAATGTAATTGCAATAATAATAAATTATACATTTTTAAAATAAATCATCCTTCTTATAACCTTACAAATATTAAAAAAAATTAAAACAAAAACAATACCTTAAATCTTGAAGGCATAACACCATATATTTTAAGGACTCGTAATCAATAGTTTGATGATGAGATAAACCCATGCCAATAACAACACTGATAATAACTAATGAAAAGTTAAATTAAAAATTATCATCAAGAAAAAAACAAAAACTCAAAATTTCATAATAAATTATCAAAAAAATAACCTATTAAGCATTTAGTTGAACGCTCATTAAAATGAACATAAGCTACAAACTTAAAAACATATAGTGGAATATTTGCTAATTCATCAAGAATATCTTTAATGATGGTATTAGCAAGAAAATGAATCACTTTCATTTGCATCAATTACCAGATAATCATCTTTATTTTAGCAACAAAAAATTTTTATACAATATAAACGCCCTTCATGAATTTTATTATTCAATCAATATGCATTACAACACCAAAAAATATCGTGAATATAAAAATCCCTACAAAGGTAGCAAAAACTAATAAAATAAATCAAAGAAATGAAAATAGAAAACAAAAATATAACAAAAATAAATCTTATTTACATACCTTTTCATCAACCAACACTATTTCTGTGCTAACACATTATTTAGTTTTGTAATTATAAATATCTCACAATCGAGAAATGCAAATTTTGATCTTTCAATCATCTCTTTCAAAAGTTAATTTATCAATCATGATTTACTCCAATTGGCTAAAAGGCATATTTGAAATGAAATAAAAAAAATCATGGATTATGAAAAAATAATAACGCAAACACTAAAAAATTACATCAATTTTGCTACAAAATAGAATTGAAATGCCAAACAAAATATACATATAAATTAGGATTAAAACTAATAAAATTACAAAATATAAACATAATAAAAAACAAACCTCATGATTAATATATTGTCAAACAAGTATTGGAAAAGAAAATGAAATATAAACATGAAATATGCTTATATAATGGTTTTAACAAATACCGATTTTAAAAAACATAAATAGAAGAAAATCAAAAGTCGTAAATCCATAAAAACTAGAAATTTCAATAAATTTTAACAAATCAATAGTAAAAACATAAATATTAGAAAACTAAAAGTTATAATAAATTTTAATAAATAATAGTTTTAAAAAATATAAATAGAAGAAAATCAAAAGTCAAAATTCCATTTAAAAGTTAGACAACAAAAAGTCTATTGTGATGAAAAATCATAAATAATAAGAAAATTAATAGCAAAAAACATTAATATTAGAAAACTAAAAGTTTCAATAAATTTTAACAAATAAGATTTTAAAGAATATAAATAAAAGAAAATCAAAAGTCAGAAATCTATTAAAAAGAATAGGCAACCAAAAGTCTATTGTGTTTAATGTAATAAAATTAAGAGATATAAGTTTAAAATTTATGTAAAATGGTTTGACATTTATTATAAAATATTTGAATTTTATAGTTTGATAATTGTCATAATAGTTTTGGAACGTCCAACAAATTTGGAAACAAAAAGGAAAATGGAGTCACCATCATTTTTTTTATTTTGCTAAGTGCGATTAGCTACCTATTAAAATTTATTTTTTAATTAAAATCTTAAAATTAATTAAAATTTATTAAAAAAGATAATTTTTGGTCTTTGAAATAGTTTGAGTCTGGGAATCAGTTACACATGGGGAATCATTAACACCCTCACAATTTCCATTTAAAATGGTAACCATTAATTACATGTTATCCTTTAATTTTCACAAAAATGGTGTTTGAAAATAATTTTTTTGACTTCCTTTATTTATCAAAATTTTGGTTTTTTTATTTATTTCTTTTTGTTATTCTGTTTTATTCAAAAAAAATAAATTAAAACCCTTTTATTGAAATAATTCTTAAAATGTTTTCAATACGTTTATAATATTGAAAGAACTTTTTCTCACTAAGAGATTTCTTAGGCATTGCTACTCAGAATATCTTATAATCCCATCCTCGAAGGCTCATATTTATTTTTCACAAAAACAAGATCATGCATGCAATGTGAATGACAATATATTGATGCACACATTTTATTTTTTTTAAAAATATTTTATTGTATTTTTATCATTTTTTGGGAAGAAAAAAGAGAAATTTTTGTCATATTGAAAATTTTTTTATAAATACTCCAATACACTGTTAGTATTTAAAAAAAAAAAATTTTCATCTAAAGATTTTTTAAGACATCATTCCTTGGAATACCTTAAAATCTGATTTTTAGGTAAAAATTTCTTTTCCCTCATTTTTATTATTTTTATTAATAATTTTAATATTTTCTAGTTATTTTTTATTTTTAATTAATTTTTATTTTTATTTTATAAAAAAGAGAATTTTTATTGTATTGAAAAATTTTTATAAATATTTCAATATGTTGGTAGTATTAAAAAATCTTCTCACCTAAAGATTTCGTAGGTATCGTTACTCAGAATACCTTAAAATCTTATTATCGGATAAAAATTTCTTTTTATATTTTTTAATTATTTTTACTTTTTTTAAGAAGTGGAGAAATTTTAAAAAATACAAAATATTTATTTATTTATTCTTTTCATTTATTATTATTATTATTATTATTTTAGTTATCTTTTTTTCTTTTATTATTTTATAAAGTTCATTTTAATTTTTTAATGGAATTTAAAATTGTTAAGAATTTAAACTTTATTTTTTTATTATTTATTTTAAAAAAAGATAAAAAATTATTCTGGAACACATATATAAAATAAACAATAATAGTAAAAGGAAAAAATAAATTAAAAAAGTAAAAAAATGAAAAAAAAAAACTTGAACAAGACCAATCAACGGTTCAAGTCGATTTGCGTGGTCTAGAGCTGCTTGATACCGATTCAACTAGAATAGTTTGAGGTGAGTTAGGTGTGCAGGTTTCGGGTCGACCCGTGAGTTGATGTGCAGACCCAAGGGTGCTAAAACGACATCGTTTTCTTACTTCTACTTATATATATAGCTCATTTTTTCAGCTCATTTCTTTTTTCTGTTTAAAAAAAAATCTCATTTTTTTCTCAACCAAAAACAAAAACTAGCCGCCTAGTACTGTGTTGGTTGTCGTCTTGTCCATCACTAACCGCCACCTCTGATGGCTAAAAATCACCCAAAACTCACAAAAAAAACTCATCTCGGTCTTCTTATCCCAATTTTGACCTTTTTCATCAACAACTATCCTAAACTTACTCGATCGAATCTTCAAGTTTCGATCAAAACTTTTTTTTATTTCTCTGTTGGTTTTCTTTTTTGTTGTTATGATGCTAGTGTTAGGTTTCCCTTCCAGGGGATTGTGTTTTTTTTTTATTATTATTTTGTGTTTGGCTTTTGATTTTAAGCTAGAAGATTTTTTTTATGTGCTTCCAGTTTGATTTTTTTTAAGCTGGAAAGATTTTTTTTTCTTGCTATTTGACAAAAGCCTTTTTTTTTTTTTTTGGTAGTTTTTGATTTTTTTTTGGTAAGCTTTTCCCCTTTTTTTTGGGGTCTTCATTTTTGGCAAGGTTTCTGCAAAGCTCCATTTATAGAGCTTAACCAAGGGACAAACCCCCACATTCCCCATTTGTAATCCACGTTGCCAGAGTGATGGTAGTAGTTGTGGCAAGTGTGGCAGATGGTGCAAGGTATGGTGCCTTAGAGTAGTTGGGAGAGGTTGGTGCCGTGTACGGCATCGTGCTATCTTTTTTTTATTATTATTTAAATTTAATATTTTATTTAATATTTAATATTATTATTATTATTATTATAAAACAAATAAAGTTAAAAAAACAAAAATAGGCTTCAAATGGGCTTTATCTTAGGCCTTATGCCTAAGAAGTTGAAATCAAGCCTTAGGCTTAAAAACTCGATAAAACTCGATGAATTTAAAAACAAGGCCCAATTCGAAAAGCCCAAACAAATTTGGTGTCTATAACGATAAGATAAACCCATGCCAATAACAACACCAATAATATCTAATAAAAAGTTAAATTAAAAATTATTTTTAATAAGAAAACAAAAACTCAAAATTTCATGATAAATTATCAAAAAAGTAACATGCTAAGCATTTAGTTGAATGTTCATTAAAACGATCATAAGCTACGAACTTAAAAACATGTTGTGAAAAATTTGCTCCTTCATCAAGAATCTCTTTAATGACGGTGTTAGCATGAAAATGAATCATACTTTCATTCGTATCAATTATCGGATAATCATCTTTATTTTAACAATAGAAATTTTTTTTATAAAATATAAACTCCCTTCGTAAATCTTATTCTTCAATCGATATGCATTATGACTCTAAAAAATAAGGTAAATATAAAAATCCCTACAAATGTAGCAAAAAATGATAAAATAAGTCAAAGAAATGAAAATAAAAACAAAAATATAACAAAAATAAATTTTATTTACGTATATTTCCATCAACTAACACCATTTCTGTGCTAACACATTGTTTAGTTTTATAATTATAAATATCTCACAATTGACAAATAAGAATTTTGATCCTCCAATCATCTCTTTCAAAAGTTAATTTATTATATCCTAACATACTCCAATTGACTAAAAGGCAAATTTGAAATGAAATAAAAAAAATCCTGGATTATGAAAAAAAAATACAAATACTAAAGAATTCATCCATTTGGCTACAAAATAAAATTGAAATGCCAAACAAAAAAATATAAATCAAGATTAAAAAAATAAAATTAAAAAATATAAACATAATAAAAAAACTTCATGATTAATATTATGTCAAATAAGTATTGAAAAAGAGAATGAAATACAAACATGAAATATGCTTATATAATGGTTTTAACAAATAACGGTTTTAAAGAATATAAATAGAAGAAAATCAAAAGTCATAAATCCATAAAACTAAAATTTAAAAAATTTTAAAAAATTTTAAAAAATCAATAGTAAAAAACAATATTATTAGAAAACTAAAAGTTACAATAAATTTAAATAAATAATAGTTTTAAAAAACATAAATAAAAGAAAATCAAAAGTCATAGATCCATTTAAAAAGTTAGACAACAAAAAGTCTACTGTGATGAAAAATCATAAATAATAAGAAAATCAATAGTTAAAAACATTAATATTAGAAAACTAAAAGTTTCAATAATTTTAGCAAATAATGATTTTAAAGAACATAAATAAAAGAAAATCAAAAGTAAAAAATCTATTAAAAAATAGGTAACCAAAAGTCTATTGTGTTTAGTGCAATAAAATTAGGAGATATAAGTTTAAAATTTATGTAAAATAACTTGACATTTGTTACAAAATATTTGAATTTTATAGTTTGACGATAAGATAAACCCATGCCAATAACAACACCAATAATATCTAATGAAAAGTTAAATTAAAAATTATTTTCAATAAGAAAACAAAAGCTTGAAATTTCATAATAAATTATAAAAAAAGTAACATGTTAAGCATTTAGTTGAATGTTCATTAAAACGATCATAAGCTATAAACTCAAAAACATGTCATGGAATATTTGCTTCTTCATCAAGAATCTCTTTAATGACAATATTAGAATGAAAATGAATCATACTTTCATTCGCATCAATTACTCGATAATCATTTTTATTTTAACAACATAAAATTTTTTATAGAATATAAACCTCCTACATGAATCTTATTCTTCAATTGATATGCATTATGGCTATAAAGAATAGCGTGAATATAAAAATCCTTACAAAAGTAGCAAAAAAATGATAAAATAAGTCAAAAAATGAAAATAGAAACAAAAATATAACAAAAATAAATCTTATTTACATACCTTTTCATCAACGAACATCATTTCTGTGCTAACATATTATATAATTTTATAATTATAAACATCCCACAATAGACAAATGCAAATTTTGATCCTCCAATCATCTCTTTCAAAAGTTAATTTATCAATCATGACATACTCCAATTGGCTGAAAGGCAAATTTGAAATATAATAAAAAGAAATCATGGATTATGAAAAAAAATAGTGCAAACACTAAAAAATACATCAATTTAGCTACAAAATAGAATTGAAATGCCAAAAAAAAAAATATAAATCAAGATTAAAAATAATAAAATTACAAAATATAAACATAATAAAAAACAAATCTCATGATTAATATTATGTCAAACAAGTATTAGAAAAGAAAATGAAATAAAAACATGAGATACACTTATATAATAATTTTAACAAATAACGGTTTTAACGAACATAAATAAAAGAAAATCAGAAGTCATAAATCCATAAAAACTAAAAATTTCAATAGCAAATCAATAGTAAAAAACATTAATATTAGAAAATTAAAAGTTACAATAAATTCTAATAAATAATAGTTCTTAAAAACATAAATAGAAAAAAAATCAAAAGTCAAAAATCCATTTAAAAAGTTAGACAACAAAAAATTTATTGTGATGAAAAATCATAAATAATAAGAAAATCAATAGTAAAAAATATTAATATTAAAAAACTAAAAGTTTCAATAAATTTTAACTAATAATGATTTTAAAGAACATAAATCAAAAAAATCAAAAATAAAAAATCTATTTGAAAAATAGGTAGCCAAAAGTCTATTGTGTTTAATGTAATAAAATTAGGAGATATAAATTTAAAATTTATGTAAGATGACTTGACATTTATTACAAAATATTTGAATTATATATATATATATATATATATATGAGATTAATTGTAGACAAAACCCAAAAAAAAAAAAAAAGAACCTAAGTAGTTATCATTTTTCTCCATACTAATGTCTACTCCCCATTGGTAGGAAAGACTTAAATGAAATTCTTTAGGAAGTTTTTAAAGTTTTTATTTAAAAATAAAAAAATAAAATATTAAAGTTGATAGATTATAAAAATATTATTTTATAGAGCAAATGTGTAAAATTTTAAAAAAATTTAATAATTTTTATATATTTTTTATTTAATCATTTATAATAAATATTTTAATAAAATTTTTACGGTTGAATATATACTGATCAAATTTAAATTATAAATGACATTTTCAATAATTTTTTAGGTATTATTAATATTTCATTGAACTATATCAATCTATCAATTAAAATTTTTTATTATAATTTTAATTGAATATTTATATTAAAAAATTTCAAAAACGTTACTTAAATAATTATTTTCATATCATGTTCATCCTCATTTCTAAAATCATAATCAGTCTATGCCAAAGGCTAGTTTTCTAAGAAACAAAAATAGCTTATCCTTGACATAATGGATATGGCTGCAGGCTTTCTTTTTTCTTTCTGGTTTGGGAATTACATGTTTTTTCAATAGCAAAGCCAAGTTACTCAGCAATATCATGGTTTTACCAAGGGCAAAGAGTTTGATTTCTTATCTCAGAATGTACGTTGTTTGATCATTGATAAATTTCTAAGCCAATATTCTCTTTTCTATATTTTTCGGAAATCACATGCAAATGCTAAATAATGTCTGATTTGAGATTTGGAAGCTAAATTTCCTTTTAGTAATTTTTTTTAATACTGATAATAGAACTTTCTAATAATACTTATGATAATATGAATTAATCTAATATACGGGATGTCATTAATTTCATACAAAAAGATAAAAGAAAATAACTAGTGCTTTTAATTGTTAAATGACTTTTGTGTGAATGACCATATGAAATTACTTTGTTGAGGTCTTGAAGGGATGAATGGAGGACTTCAGGGGAGCTATGAGATGATCGATAATGAAGCCTGTCACCAAGTCAACAAACGGTCAGAGGTGCATTCTGCGGCTCATATCAGCTGCGTTACCACCTTTTTTTTTTTTCTTCTCAACCTAAATCAATTTTATTAAAATTTCAAAAGGAATAAAGTTAGCAAGTAGGCTAGCATTAATAAAGAGCTAAAGCATAGTTCTGTTAAAAGAACACATAAATTCTAAAGATCATAAGAAACTTACAAAATCACCTCAAATCCAAAATCAATACTCAAAAGCTATATGATTGGACAATTCAAGTGAAAAAAATCCACCGGAAAATCAATAAAATGAGAAGCTTCTAATAAAAAGGACCCTTCCTTCTATGCCACCAAAGCTTCAAGCATTTTAAAATATGAAAAGACCACAATTAAAAATCACCACTATCTTATTAAATACCATCCCAAAGTTCCGAACTCACTTCTTGAGATGGCATTCCAACAAAACCACCTTCCCAAACTGAAACAACCATTAAGTATAACCCAAACCACCAAAGTTGCAATGAATCAAATTTAATAACACCAAATCAAGTCACCCAAACCGCAAAGTGGCTAGCCTTCTTACTGGTCCCGAGATGAAGAGCATTAGTCGATCCCCGTACAATCATACCATTTTTCTATCATACAAAACCAAAGTTTTTCATCCAACCCAGACCATGAATAAATTATTTTCCACTCAATAAGCTGTCTCCAAAAATAAGCGAACCCAATCAACTCCCAAGTCTCAAAGTTACATCAGCCACTGCAAAGAGACATCACCATTTAAACCAAAACAATTTTCTGTAAAACCTTCTCAAAAATTCAAAAATTCACTCCCTAGCTATTAAACGTTCATATCATATGAAGCCAAAATAACAAAAATCCATCACCCCTCAATTTATACATCCCCATTATCGATTAGACTCACCATTATAGTCTAAGCATATAAAATACGACAATGGTCTCTTACTCAGAAACTAATCAGAATTGATCTTGCCTCGGCACTAACTTAGCTTCATGGAGAAAATTAACCACCTTAAATTTCTCATTTTTACAAAACACGACACCTCCCGAACTTTCCAAGGCAAGATCCTCAAAGCTTTTAACCTCAATTTCGAATTCCGCCAGATTAAAAGGAAACTTAGAAGAACAAAGACACCACCCAGCTTTTAAAACAAATCATAGGCAGTTAAAAAAAAAAATCCAAACAAAACGGTCCCCAAAACAAAATAATCTTAAAACATACTAAAGCTCCGAGGCCCAAAAAGATCAAAGCTATTGCGCTTCCATACTTTCCATTGACTTCAATTTTTCAAGAACCAATCACTCATAAGATGAAGGAGATAAACCAAGTTTCTTACCAATTCTCCAAAGTTCATTTGCCTCCTCAAATATCTGCTCATCGCAATGTAGGAAGTCCACAGTCGTTAGAGAGTCGTTCACTGTAGGGCCATCTCGATTTTGAAGCTTTCTTCCTCACTGCCTGCTTTTGGCTCCTCTTGATCTGTTTTCTCCCCTGCCTTGTAGCCTTTCCCAGAAGCTCTTCCTCAATTGCATTATAGAAAATAGAACCTCCGCTTAACCGATTTCTTTTTAGGCATAGACAGTTGGTTCATCTCCTCAGTTATCTCCTCTGTCTCAGACACATGAGAAAAAGTTGACCCAGAGTCACCATTTCTACTGAGATAAATGCAAGCCACAGTCATATTTACACCCGCTTTTCAACACTCAAGCTTCTAAAAGGCCGCGTCTCTTTATATTTTAAACTGGAAACCTGCTACCCATTATTTCCGTTATCTTCAGTTTTTTCCTTGGTAAATTTCGGTTATCTTACTTGACGTTTTCGGCTTTTCCTTTGGTAAAAGTCTAAAATTGACTTTTACCTTCTTGCAACTTGGGTTGGGAGTCGCTTTTCTCATATGAAATTTTAATAAAATTTAACATACAGCCATACTGATAGCCCATAAAACTTAAATACACTCTTGTTATTATTTTTTTTATAATTAAAATTTTCAAAATTTAAATACTGAAATTGAATCCAGCATTCTGCTAACAAGGAAAACAACAAAAACTATCAAATATCTTTTCTTCGTGAAGTAATCTTTTAAAATTGTACCTTCCATCTTGACTATTTACAATATATATATATATATATATATATATTTTGGATACTTTCATGAATTTAATCTACTTGATAATTTCTTTTATCTCTTATTAAACAAATCAATTTTATCTCAAATTTTAAAAATATTTAGCCATTCCCTTTAAACTATGGGTTCATCACTAATCTTCCTTTAACTCTCCAATATTTTTCACAAATGGATTAGCAAATTTAGTTCAATGAGACAACGAAAATTGTCACCACAAATGACAGGGAATAAGCAGATGATCTTTCAAGTTCCAAGACCAACCCTCTACCATTGACTCCAAGAGATTTGGGCCAATCTGCTAACCACAAGAGGTTTGTTTTGTAAGTTTGTACTGTTTTGTAACCATTGACTCCAGTACAATGCACTTTATTCATCCAAAAAGCAAACCAAGTCTGCTACAAAGTTGTTAAACTGAAACAGTACAAACTTACAAAACAAGTAATAAGTCCCCAAGGAAAAAAGAAATTATAGTTCCTACAGGATATGACTAGCTGAGAGGAGTTACAAATCCTTAGCTGAACTGCCTCTTTGATACGAGCAACAACAGAATCAACAGTGCAGGAGGATCGGCCCCTAGAAGGATCATATCTTCAATCTCCTGCATAATTAAGAACAAAAAGCATCATGTTTACTTGTAATTTAAAAAAGATAGGTTACAGTTTGAGTGATTCTGGGGTTAAAGGTTTTGTGAGAAATGGGAGAGTCGGTTTACTATACTCCAACTTTTGAACTTCTCTCTAAAGTAGTTTTTTATATTTTATAGCCAAGTCAGAGAAAGAAGTAAAAAAATTAAAAAAACAACAATCTGCCACTAAACGGTTTTCGGTCTCAAATTTTAGGTGGGACTTGATGTGGCTTTTTAAGAGCCGAGTGTTTAAAAGCGGGTGTAAGTTTGACTGTCGATAGCAGTTCCGTTTCTACGGATATCATTACTGGACAGGGCCGCTTCTTGCATTCCATGTTTCCGTGATCACTCTTGCTACACTTCGGATATTTATTTTGTAAAATTTTAAATTTCGAAAAAAAAGTGATTCTCAAAAGAGTGTGATCTTTGAATTTTTTTTATTTTTAAGATATTTTATGTTTAGATTCATTCATTTGATTGAAAAAAATTTATATTTATTAATTTATAAATAATTATCATAACTTTTTTAATATATATGATGATAATTTTTTATTAATTTTTATTAATAATAAATACTCAAATGATAAATAATATTTTTAACAGTTAAAGAAATTAAATATTTTATTTTATTACTATTTTTATTTATAAAATATCATCAATAAAAAAAATATGAGGGATTATTTAAAATATTTTTTATTGGTAAATGTCTTAAACAATTTATATTATTTTTTTAAAAATGATAATTTAAGATATTTTTAGTCCAAAAGTTTTTTAAATAAATGTCATTTAAAAAATATGAAGGGATTATTTAAAGCGAAAAATACCTTAATTAATCTCTAATTTTTTTTAAAATAGACCAAAAATACCTTAAATAATATCTTTCACTTTTTTGGACCATATTATTTAAGGTTTTTTTTATTAAAAATACATTAAATAATCTATTTCATTACTTATAAGATTTACGAGACAAAATATAAAAAAATTGGAGTAGCTTAGTCAGTTAAAATATATAGTTATTAACCATAAAATTATTGGTTCGATCTTTCCTTTTAGCACTTTAATTTTTTTTTGAGAAAATTATTTAGAGCGTTTTTTAGCTTTAATTTTTTAAACCATACTATTTAAGGCATTTTTGACTAAAAATACTTTAAATAATCATTTCATTACTTATAACATTTAAGAGATAAAATATAAAAAATTTTGAATAGCTTAGTTGATTAAAGCATATAGCTATTAATCATAAGGTCGTAAGTTTGATCATTTTCTTTAGTGTTTATTTTTAGGGATTACTTATTTTTTAGGAATTATTTAAAGCTTTTTTTTTGCTAGAAAATACCTTAAATAATGCTAAACAATTTTTTAGGGGATTATTTAAGGTGTTTTTTGCCAGAAAAAGCCTTAAATAATCCAAAAAAAATTATTTAAGGCGTTTTCTAACTAAAAATGCCTTAAATAATCCTTTAAAAAAATTGATTAGCATTATTTAAGGTACTTTGTTTACCAAAAAAGCCTTAAATAATTTCAAAAAAATTAAACAGGATTATTTTAGGTATTTTTTTATGCCAAATGTCATTAATTGCAATATAAAAAAAATTTTAGCAGCATAAATCTATAACTGATTTGCAATCACTTCTAGACATACTTTTCAAAATAGTAACGACTAATTTATAATTTTTTATTTAGGTCAAATTTGAAAATAATTTAATTTTTTCCTTTAGAATCCTAGAATACCATAAGGAGAGGTAAGTTTTTTATTCTGAAACTTTAGGTACTATTCGAAATCTGTCACTTTCCCTCGGAATCAAATTATCTTAAACTAAATGTTAGAATCAAATATCCAATAGTAGGATTTTCAAGGAAAAATGCATGGATTTTTCTAAACCAAATGCCCTCTTAGACCAACGTACAAATTTAGCCCACCCATAATCCTACTTTGAAAATTATTTCCCTCTAAAAGTATGTACTATGCAGTATGTTACAACTTACAAGCTATGTAGTGTGTTTGTTCTTTAGTAACCCTTAGAATAGTTCTTGTCTATACAAGTGGCATTTATTTCTTGAAGCCAAGCAAATAGTTCTTTAACTATGGGTTTTATATGAGTTTGATATTGTCTTTGACCTTCAGAGTGAGAGGACAAGGCATATAACAAAATCTTTATTGAAGGAAGTTAGAGCATTGGATAAATGGATAACAAAAAATTATCCTACAACTTGTATTAAAAAACCATAGAACTATTCAAATTAAATGGTAATTATTAAAATAATTTAACTGAAGCTCACCACCATAAAGCCATTATTTTTTCATCAAAAACTCTTTAATTTGTTACTTGTTAGCATGAGATTGCCGTCATAAAATTAAACATAGCTAGTCAATTTTGTTTAAATGAAAAAATTGAAAGGGAAATTCAATAATTTTAGAAAATGAAGATGTACGAGGAACATAATAACGAGACATAATCCAAATGGGAATCGAATAAGTTTAAGCTCTCAATGTGTTAGGGGTATTTAGTGATAAAAAAAGTATTGTAGTCTTTTCCTCTTATTAAAGGTTAGTAACAAACAATTAAAGGTACTTTGGACATTTGGGCTGACCTTTCATATTTAGTACCATATTAGCTCGACCATGTCCTATTGTCCTTTATAGGTCTTTTGCCTCTTACCTATAAGTATAGACATCTAGGTATTATCATTCCATTCCATCTTATTCTCAAATGCTTACTTTCTCCTTCTTTCAACTTCATTTTATATCAATTTCTAACTTGTGCATCAAAATACAAAAGCAAGGAAAACTCTCTATCTTTGCTTCAAACTACTATTTTCCTTTTCTTATCTTTCCAAGAATACCCTCAAGTCCAAGCTTGGCACAAACATTTGATGGCTAGATGGGGGTTTTTTGTCCACCAGTTGAGCTTAAAATCATGTCACCTAGGAAGAAAGCCATTAATGAATGAGAGACAGTTATCCTGGTCAGAATGGAAACACATAATAACTAACACACGGACCGACCTACTCCACAACATGTTGGTCCAACATGGAACAATTTCAAACCTTAGCCAAATAGATACAAGCTTTGAAATAAATGCTACACACCATAACCCTACCCCAAACTTCAAAAGTGCCCGATTTGATCACCCTTGACCGACAGGCCATAAAAAAACAGCCAAGCTATGAGGAAGTAGAAGCTTTCTCGACCTCTATAGAAGAATAACATTTTATTCTGGCTGCCTATCATTACCCCAACCATAATTCAACACATGCCACAAAACTGACTTGAAACCCTAACTGAGTAGAGACCTATGGCCTAGATGTAGGCCATGAAAAAAAGAACTAAAAGGGAAGGTAGTCACTTTTAAAGATGAACTTAAGTTCCTCGAGACCTCGCCTTTCACTAAAAAATTGATAAACCCATGCTTTTAAAAAGATTTAAGATACTGACCTTGGAGACTTATGATGGTACATCTGATCTTTTTTATTATTTAAAATTTTATAAAACTACTATGATGATGAAGGGTGCAGACGAAGTGCTCATATGTAAAGGGCTAGCCACCACCCTTAAAGAGGCACTTGATTCTGGTATAGTAGTCTTAAGCTAAGGTCAATTATAACATTCAAAGAGCTTAGCCATTCCTTTTTTTTCCATTTTATAAGCAGCTGAAGAACCAAGAAAATGACTTTAAGCCTGATATTAATTCATCATGGCAGAAATAATCTTTGAAAAACTACGTTATGCATTTTAAGGTGAAAACTCTATAGCTGAAGGACTTAAAACAAATGGCTGGTGTAGTCACTCTAATAAGATGATTTAGTGATAAGGAATACCATCTTAAATTAACCTTATCCCTAAAGCCACCAAAGTCGCTGGCCAATGTCCTACTTATGGTCGAACAATATATAAATGCTAAAACTATAATGAAAAACAACTAAGGTGAGAAAAGCTTATACCCCTCTTCTTAACGATCAAAATGGAAAAACTTATCCTTTATTTTCAATCATTAAAAAAAAAGATTCATCTATGATCCTCCCCTAAGAGGGAGATAACATAAAGCTAAGTGCTCTAACAAAGAAGAAAACTACATTGAATACCTCTTAAGAGAGGGTTCTAATACAAATTAAGAGAAACCCAGAGCTCAATGGCTGAAGCCACTAAGATAAAACACAATAAGAGATCCGACTAAAAAATATGCCTTCCACAAAGACATAAACTATAACATCGAAGACTGTGTTAATTAAAAGAATAAAAATGAAGCTTTAATTAGAAGAGGCCAGCTAGAAAAGTTTATGGATCGACGAAGATAATGACAAAATAAGTCAGACTATAGAAGAGATGGCAATGAACCTACAAGGAATAAAAAAGATAGATTAGAGAAAAACAGAAGAAGAGAAATTTAGAAGGATGAACAGATATAGGATGAAGGTTGACTTGTTGAAAACTGACTTATTGTTAAGGTAATCAATGTAATCATTAGGGAAGCTCTACCTTAACCAAGAGAAAGTTTGATCAGGGCTTAGTCATGGCCATTGGTTCCTTGACAAATAAGGAGAATAATTGAAAGGACGAGTTGATCTCTTTCAACTCGAAATATTTAGAAAGGATCCAATATCCTCATGATTATGCCATAGCAATTACAATTGTAGTGTATAATTATTTGGTCAAAATGATCTTATTTTACAATAGAATTTCTACTTATGTCTTATATTAAACCACAACATAAAAAATAAAAATCAAGGAAGACCAGCTACAATCGATCACCACCATTTGATCGGATTTCAGAATAGTAGGTAACCATAAAATGACCATTAAACTATCGATCTCTCTAAGAACTAAGCCAAGAATAATCACTTCGGTTATAGAGTTTATGGTCATAAATGTCCCATCAGTGTACAACATGATATTAGGCCAACCTAGTCAGTCTATTGTATGGTTTATAGGCTTAACTCTCGTCTAAAAGTAAAGTTCGCAATACCTCAAGGGGTTGGAAAGATTAGTGTAGATACCCATTTTGTTCGATATCTATTAATCTAAATATTATTATTATTTTTTTATTTTTTTTCTCTTTTATTTTTTTGATACTTTTTTTACTAGTCGCTAGTAGCTGCACTGCCAGTAGCTCTAGCAACTATCGATAGCTGCACTGTTAGTAGCTCTGGCAACAAACAATCGTCACTTTGACATCGCACTAATCCAATGAGGCAATAGTTAACAAAATCGCAGATTATTTGATATTTTCATTATCATTTGGCTTTATAAATAGAGCCACAAAAATCAGAGCAAGAAAGTGAATCCACACAAAAAAATCTTGCTAAAAGTAAAAAAAAAAAGAAAAAAACCCAAATTCAAAAAGGAAAAAGAGATTCTGCTAGATTAAAAAAAAAAAAAACTTTCTATCAAACAAAAAGCCCAAGATCAAAAAAAAAACCAAAACCAAAGAACCCAAAAATAATAGCCCCTAGAAACGGGGACAACAGTGTAAAAAAACATAAAAAATAAAATTTTTTTACCGAAACTTTAAAGCTCGATCTAGGCTTATTGGGATTTTTTTTCATAAAACGGAGGCAGGATTTGTGTTTAGGAAGAAGGAAAGAATCAACATGATTTTTTAAAAATTTTTTAGTCATGAGCAATGGTGGTTGGCGATAGCCGACAGCGACCTGCACGGTGCTGATCGATAGGATTATGGGTTTGGGGTTTTTTATGAGCTTGTTTCTTTTTAGATAGAGAAACTCTCTTTTAGAGAGAGAAAAGAGAGAAAACATGAAATTAAAAAAATTTAGGCATTTTATAGTGTTGCCAAAATAATTTTTGCAAAACAACGTCGTTTATGACCTAAAAGATCTGCACATTGACACGGATCCAACCCAAGATTCACACACCTGACTCAACTTGCTACTGACTTTAACTGATTCACTTGAATCGGCACTAGATTATCGAATCACTGAACTAGTC